>CM055660.1:14919970-14969896 GCA_029378335.1 Agrilus mali
AGTGTTACCATATTTATTATAAAATTTGTCTACTTTAATTATAAATGATTCTAACGTATTAGGTTTTCCATCAAATTTAGGCAAAATGTCGCCGTAATTTTTACATGTTGAAATTAATTGTTCTGTGTTTAAATTTTGGTTCGGCATTGTATTACTACTGTTAGCAATGGTTTCGCGTTCAAAACCAAAAAATAAATCTCCACTTAAATTAGATTCGTTAGAAATATTACCTATGTTAATGTGACAGAATTTAATAATTTCACTTAGATTAACTATTTCTTCTTCGTCGATTGAACTTAGATTACTCATAAGTACATAGAAACATTTACAATAAAATTTTTATTAGAATTAATTTTCTGACCTTTCGATGCGTTGGATAGCAAGTTGTGTCCTCGTTGCTTATTTTTGTCAGGAGACCAGCGTTTTCCAAATTTAGGGACCTGAAGATGGTTGGTTGAAACCTCGTAGCAGATGTCGGGAGACCAATTTGATCACGGGTCCTGTGATGACTTCCAAATGATTGGTTGGGTCCTCGTTGCAGGTTTTAGTCGGGAGACCAATTTTAACCAGATGATGGATGTGGTTCGTTTGATTTTCTCTGCGAGCTTTTCACTGATTTGGTGCTATTAATTTTAACGCACACACTCACGGATTGCTATTTTTTGATTTTTGAGTAATTTTGGGGAAAAGTCACAGAATTTGAAAATCCGCTAAGACTGCGCCAGTTATAGTTTGTAACTCCCTGATTATGTTTTTAAAAAGAAAAACTCTTCACTCAAAACAGTTTATTTACTTTTATAACTCAAAATAATACAAGGAGTACAAATAGAGTTGCCTCGATACAACAATATGCGATACACGTAAATTATATCGTGGTATAATTAACCGGTGGAGAGGTTACAGCAAATGTGGGAAAAATCGCGTACTTACTTTTTATTATATATCATTGTTAACTACCAGGGGTAGAAATACCCATCATAAATACTTGCCGTAGATCGAACTGCAGTTAAATATAATGTAATTGTTTTTTTCCCACAGTATTCAGCTATAATAAAGTGCAGTAGGTACCTTGTTAGGGATTGTGTTGGGGTATTGGTGGTGAGAAGAAGATAAAAGAACATTATGATAGTATTCGAAATATAGTCGGTCAGGGCACTTCGAAAACCAACATTCCTAAGAACAGTAATCAATCGACAATTTTCAGTTTTTTTATATATCTAAGAGTGTTTTGTGTATGTATTAGGGTTAATAAACGTATTATTAAGTACGCATCTTATTAATCAAACATACACTGGTCCTTCGAGCATCTGTCAATGTGGTACAGCAGTACACCGACAAAAAATAGACATCTTTTTTGTTTGTTTTTGCCAAGCAAGCGAGCCAAGCTTCGTAACACACTCATTGCTTCTTCATAAGTCATTGGAGTTTCGGTTTGAGTTAATAAACAGTACGCCACGTAGGCTTCTTCTTCTTCTTCCTTTGAAAAGTCCATTTCATAATCATCATACCAGGTTTCTTATCCACGTGTCTTTTACTGTCTCATCACCTCTTTTTCTCTTAGATCGGGTATCTTCATTGCTTGACTCTTGATTCGTATCCTTTTGAACTGTTTCTAGCTCTAACTCTTGTGGGGTATCTTCTTCAATTTCTTCCTCATTTGTTGAAATTATTGCATACTCCTCCTGTGATTTTGGTCTTTCATCAAAGACAATGTTTATTGCTGCAACAGTTTTACCAGCTTTTTCATCCCATAGTCTATAACCCGAGAGGCAATAACCAACCATGATTAACTTTCTTCCTTTTGGATCAAGTTTATATCTCTGTTCTTTTGGAACGTGAGCATAAGCTATGCTACCGAAAACTCTTTAATTCTTGAGATTTGGTTTCCTGTTCTCCCATAATTCACTAGGGGTTTTATATCTATCTGTAGTTGGACTTCTGTTCGTCACATACGCTGAATACAATAGGGCCTCGCCCCATAATTTTTTGTCAACTCGTGTTTCAATTAGTAAAGTACGGGCCTTGTCCATCAGCGTTCTATTCATCCTTTCTGCAACTCCGTTCATCTCAGGATTGTAGGCTACTGTATGTTGGAGAACTATCCCATTGATATCGCAGAATCGTTCAAGATCTCGTGACGCATATTCTCCCCCATATTCTGCTCTTAATTTCAAGATGTTTCTCTGATAGTGTTTAGTTACATAATGATAATATGATTTAAATTTCTCAAAGACCTCGGATTTATATTTAAAAGATAAACAATAACAAAATGTTTAAAGTCATCTACAAAAGTTACAAAATAATTGTACCCATCCCATATGGTGGGGTTTAACGGACCACATACATCGCTATGTAGGTACTAATTCTAATGGACTGGTGGCGCAATGACCTTTAGCTTTAAATGGTTGTCTGGTTATCTTGCCCATTACGCATTCTTCACCCAAGGTATTTTCAAAATTTGTACTTTTACTGTTTTTTACACCCCTTTAAAATTTAAAATTTCTTTTAATTAGTATATATTACCCTAACTCAAATGTCCTAGGCGTCTGTGCCAGAGTCTCAACAGTTCATCTTGTTTACTATTTTCGGTGTAGTTACAATGTTCTGATTTCGAAATTTCTGTCTTTACTACGTACAAAGAGCCATGACTGTCTTTATTACCTACCATTATTAATTTATCATTTTTCATTTCATTAAATACTTTTACTTTTCCGTTAACAAATATAATTTCATTCCATTATCTTCCATTTTAGAAACTGACAGTAGGTTTTTCCACAAACCTGGTACATATGTACATGATGTACATATTTGACAGTACAATATTCGAGTCTATTATAAGCTTTACATTTAATTTCGATATTCCCTATGTAACATATATTGCTTCCGTTTTTTGCTCCTGAAATCAGCTTAGGTTCCTTTAATTCTAGATATTCTGAAAAATATTCTTTGTCGTTTGTAAGGTGATCTGAACAACTAGAATCAATATACCATTCGATACAGTTTACATTATTTTGACATACCAAGGCCTCGTTTATCTCACCACACAGAAGCACTGAATTGTTGGCTTCTGTAAGATGTGTTGACTTGTATCTGTTTTCTCGATTTCTTTCTCCCTCTTATAGAGTGTTGTTGTCGACCAAAGTTCGAACTCTGTTGCTCACCGGAATAACGCTGCTCATCGTTTGATGAAAATTTCTGGAAGATTAAGCTCTTGATCTGCATTAAAATTTTTTGTGTCCGGGCTTTCCACACTTATAGCTTTTCTTCTTTAGCCATTAATCTGGTCTTCACGAAATCGTATCTTAGATTTTCTATTGCTTCTAAGGCAGTTACAACGTTTTCATAGGACTTGGGCATTATTGCTACTTTTTCTTCTTCCGAGATTAAACTGTCTCCATCTCTTGGTGGAGCAAAAATTTCTTCCGTTTTAACAAAATGTTTGATCAATTTATTACGTTCATTGTATCTCATTTCACTTCATGTTCTCAGAAATTAGCTTGCTCTTGAAACTTTTCTTCTCAAAATTATCTACCAGATTCTTATACATACCATAAGCTGACTCTTTCCCGCGCAGATAATCCAAGTGACTGTCTGCTACGGCTGCTATCAATATCTGTATTTTCTGTGACACTTGCATAACTGTCATCTTCAATTGCTTTTAGTGCTCTACTTTCTCTCAGCACGCCTTTTACTCTAAACGATCAGGCACTAAAATTTTCACCTGCAAACTGCGTTATCAGAAATTTGTCTTTCATTGCCACTGTCGACATTTTGAATCTTTTTCTGTGTCACCTTTATTTCTTTTAGCCGATCCTGATCGTTTGTATCTCTGGGCCCATAACCTTGTTAATGTTTGTTGGATGGAGATTCAGCAATAATATATGAAGTATTTTCACAAGATTGTATTGATTAAACTTAAACTTAGATTACATATTACATATTTGAGTCTTAATATGGTCTTAACTTTAACTACTGTTACCATGATTCATCTAATCGATCAACCGCCTAATTTTAGCGCTTGCGCTGATCTACCAAATTTAAGGTTCATTCACACACACTACTCTTCCAAGTATTCATACATTCCAACATTCTTATCTCCTCTGACGATAGTTTTGAATCTGTGGTAGAACTTGGTGCTACTGAAATTACTAATAATTCAACCATGCCTGAAACAACTCCAAAAAACCCCAGATCCATTTGAGGTTCTGTGGCAAAAAATCATTAATAAATTGGATGAAAAAGAAGACAATTGCAATAATAAAATGGATCAGTTTATGAACTCTATTGATAAAAAGTTTGATGTGATTCAAGAACGCATATACCATTGAAGTGAAATATGATAATATAAGCGATGATATAATTGAGTCAGCTGTATCTGAATTAACAGCTAGAAAGAAAATTGAAAAGAATGCAGTGTTTACAAAAGTCCGCGATGAAAACAATGATGAACAAGATAAAAACTTTATGCTGGATCTATTGAAGGTAGCTGAAGATAGAATTTTACTCCATAATTTACACATGCACAGACTAGGTGAGTATGATAAAAACCAAACAAGACCAAGATTGCTCAAGTTAAGATTTGAATAATTAGAAGACGCTCAATGGTTGATTTCCAATAGTAAATCGATCAATTTTCCTGATGGTATAATTTGCAGATCTGACAGAACGCTTATGCAAAGCTCACAGATTAGAAAAGCAGGCGAAGAATTGTTAAGCAGGGAACAAAATGTTGAAAAAAACCTCAAAATAAAATACAAAAATGATATTCCAAGAATTGTGACTCAAGTAAATAGATTTTCTCGTAAACAAAACAACTTTCATAAGAAGTCCTCAGGGGTTAAACGATCGTGAGTCTACAAACCCTGTATCAGTGTATTATCAAAATGTTAGGAGCTTAATAACCAAACTTGTTGAGTTCAAAACAAACGTTGCTGCTAGTCAGAAATTTCAATTAATATTGTTACGTAATTTATAATATCACGTATCTTTCTCACCACTTTTATTTAATCAATTCGAACACAGCAACAATTCAATAACTATTTTGCTTTTTAATCACTTTTTCTTCTCTTGTCGCTTATATCTGTCACTCTCTTCTATAAAAAAAAAAACTGTCAAAATGTCCAACGCTGTTCCTTATATAATGTTATGGACATTTCTAGGTGATTCTCGAAACGTCCAGCAACTCTCGAACCTTCTGGAACGCGTCATAGGTAACTTCCACTCAACTTTCGCAGTCGGCGCAGTCAACGTCATTCAAAACGCCACGTCCGTCACAATATGTTTGGTGTAAACCTGGTTGGATGATAGAGATTTTGATTTTACTGAAAAATTGAAAGGCGGTGGACTGATTATTTATATACATAGACATTACTGCTAGATTAATATCGAAAAAGAATAGTATCATTGAATACATGATAATCAGCCTTACTATCATGCACAAGGAATACATATTATGTCTGATTTACATTCCACCCATATATTACACGCTTGCTCAAGAGATGTTGGAATTTGTTCAAACTTTTACATCAATCGTTAAGGATATTGATGCTGGTGATAACATTATTTTTTTGGGCGACTTTAATCTTCCTGGATACCACTGTACACATGATGGAGAGCTTCAATCTGCAGTTGGGACTAATCAGTGTAAGACTATTAGTTAGGAGACTCCTTGAATTTGTTAATTTTTTAAATTTCAATTGTTGTTCCTAATGATAATGGTTCTCTGTTTCTCTAATATTAAGTGTGTAAGCAGTGAGGTCTCTGAAGATCCTTTGGTTAAATTGGATATTATGTATCATGCTTACACGTTTGATCTTAGAATTATTTATACTTCTAAACTGATGTACAATATATGTAGTTTTGATTTTAAAAAAGGAGACTATCATGGGTTGACTGATGCATTGAGTCTTGTGGATTTCTCCTTCTTGGGTAATCCTACACTTGGTATTGATGAGAAAGTTTGCAAATTTTATGAAATTTTATATGAAAATATATCCTGTTATATACCAATTGCTAATTTCACACCTAATGATAGCCCACCTTGGTTTAATGCTGAATTGAACAAGGAAATTAGTACCAAAATGTATTACCATAGATTATGGAAGATGACCGATGATTATAGACACTATGACAGGTTTTGTATACAAAGATCTCATTGTAAGTGTCTTGAAAGGTGCTTACAGAATAATTATATAAGAAGGATTGAGGAGGGGATTAAATCAGATAGCAAACGTTTTTTGAAATTTAAAAATGTCTCAAATAGTAACAGCGGTTTGCCTTCAACAATGATATTGAATGATGAGGTTTTGACGACAGGTCAAGGTATTGTTAATTCATTTGCGGATCATTTTAGGACAGTTTATAATGAATACCAAAATTTCCCTGATCTTTCTTGTATTAATACTGATTTTTCATTAGAATTATTTGAACTGAGTGTTGATGAAGTGGCAAATGAAATGAAATTGGGCTCAGGCCCTGACATTACACATGTGATTTTTATTAAAAATTTATGGCATTTGCTTGCCTATCCTTTAACATGTATATATAATTAGTAATTGAAAATGGGTATTTTCCCATCTGAATGGAAACGAGCACATATCATACCAGTCTATAAGAAAGGCCCAAGGGAGAATATTGAAAAATATAGACAAATATCCAAATTAAGTTTATTTGCACAAATTTTTGATATCATTGTTGAGGACAAATTGGCTGACTATTTACTTAAGTTAATTAGGTCGGAGGAGCACAGTTTTACACCTGGTATATCAACTGTTACTAATCTGCTTGAATTGACTGAAGATTTAGCGTTAAACATAAGTGCAAATAAACAAATAGACTGTATTGATATTGATCTTAAGTAGTAAGTGGGTCGGTTGACCACATTTAGGCCCCATCCCCCAAATGTATTTCTTATGGGGAAATGACGTCATCATCAGCTGTTTTATCCCCTCTCCTTCTTTTTTGCCCCGCCCCCACTCGTTTCCTATTGGTCGGTTTCACCGTTATGACGTCACCATCATCAGCTAATGTCAGCCATCTTTGTTTGGTTAGTTCGAGGGTGCTCCGCCACCTTCGTCGGGTGCTTCGCTGCGCCCCATCATCATCATCAGCTGATGTCGGCCTTTTTTTATTCCTATGAAAAAAAAGTTCACTTGTGCGCGCCGCGGTTCGAACCGTCGCTGCATAGGAATATTGTTTGGACACACACACGCTTATTGTTTTAACAGTTTCGATACATATGAACCGATGAACGTTGACTCGATTAATAATTACGTATAGGTACTCTCCTGACCCCCGCGTCCCATCGGTACTATCAGTACTGTTCAGTACATTAGTCGTAAGACACAGTAATCGAGGTAATCGATATACCATACCATGTCACTTCGATTACCAATATTATTTTGTGCAGGATATGGGAACATATAAAAAATGTATTATATATCTAAGTACATACCTAGGTATATATGATGTATGTGTGGAAATGAAACAGAACGAAGACTATTTATGACGAAGACAAGCTCGTGCGTGAAGGACTACATACATACTTGCACCGTTCATCGTGTTATTATTATTTTATTATAAACATATACAGCAGCATAGCATCGTCGCTTGCGTCAGCAAAATATAAATTCTTTTATTAATAGTTACTTATAATTTAGGTACTAGGTACAATGCTACTGAGAATCGATTAATAACTTTAAACGATCACACAATTCATTAGCGTCATCAATATATCTGTATTCTATCGGCTTGTCGTTGTTGGAAAATACAGTACCTACAAAATGTCTTCCAACTAACGATTGTTTACAACGATCTCCTCCTCCCAAACGTCATAGAAACGGTTTATGTATAATGTTTAGTATTAAATGCAGTTTGTGATGAAATGAGTAATTTTACGGTTCAGCAAGGTGTCACCTTTGCAATATTGTAAACATCATGCGTGCAGGTTCAGGTGAAATGTACGGATGGTGAATGGACTCGAAAAATACATAGGTGTAAGCAGAAATTGAGAGCTCAACTAAATAACTGGCTGTAGTGTGTACTGGTAAATGCGTACGTACTTCACTTGACAGAAAATATTAATGTCGATGCCTTTTTATACATATATATCTATCTATCTATCTATAAAAAATACAACGTCAGCGTAGTCGCTCGCATTGTTGCTTTGTATTAGGTATCAATATCACTCGCATTATTAAATTTGAGCAGACGTTATTTTCTTTGTGTTTTTTCTTTTAAGAATAATAAATTTCATTAAGTCAGTAATTAGAATTCGTCAACAAATAATGAACTTAACCCTCCGTTAGTCGCGCGGGTGACAGGTGTCACCCACTCCTGTTTATTCAAGTACAGCATGTTTTTCGTATTGAATACGCATGCGTGACAAACAGTACCTTTCAACAATTCTGCCGGGGTGCTGTGTACTTAACGTTTGTACTCTAAGTGCGACGTACGAAGAGGGAGCGCCTATCAAAGTACTTTGGTTGACAATTGTCACCCACGCGACTAAATGCGCAATAGTTTGGAGTTAAAGTTATTACTATTTTACAAATTGGTGCAGGAAAGCAACAGACTTTGAAGGTGTATTGAGTAGTAAGTAAATTTTTAAAATGTTTGTAACATAGAGCTTAGTAATTATAAATTAATTTACAGAAAATGTCTGCACCGAAAAGAAGAAGAAATGAGTATAGGAAAGATCCCGAGGTGTGGCTAAAGTGGTTTGAAGAGGAAAGTGAAGACGAAATGGGACCTGAGGCGGACGAGGTAGACAATAGTGACAAGGAAGAACAAGATATTCTTATTGAAAGCGATCATGATTCTGAGACAGAACAAGAAGCTTCCAGTGATGAAGGTATGTCCGATGAAGAGGACAATATACAAAATTATTTTGTGGGTAAAGACAAAGAAACAAAATGGCGTAAAACACAACCCCCAAAAAATGTTAGAACACGTTCACAAAACATTGTTATGCACCTTCCAGGACCTAGAGGAGCAGCACGTGAAGCAAAAACTCCAATTGAAGCCATGAATCTCTTTATCGACGATGTGTTATTGAAAACAATAACCAGTTGTACGAATATATGCATTGAAGAAGTGCGTAAAAATTTTACAAGAGACAGAGATGCACGCACAACCGACGAAATAGAAATTAGGGCTTTTATTGGCTTATTGTATCTCATAGGCAGTCTCAGAAGTTCGAGAAAAAATTTACAGAAACTATGGGATAATTCTAAAGGAAACGGTCTAGAATCCTGTTATTTATCAATGAGCGTGCAGCGGTTTCGTTTTTTATTGAGATGCATAAGATTTGACGACATTAGGAATCGTGGTGAACGGAGGGACATCGACAAATTTGCAGCAATAAGGGAGGTATTCGAATTGGTAATGAATAGTTTTGAAAAATATTACACTCCCAGTGAATATCTTACCGTAGATGAACAATTGCTTGCATTCAGAGGTCGTTGTTCATTTAGACAGTACATCCCTAATAAACCGAGTAAATACGGTCTGAAAACATTTGCTTTGGTTGATGCTAAGACTGCTTATACCACTAAATTAGAGACATATGTCGGTACGCAACCTCCAGGGCAATATCAGCACAGTAATAGTGCTAAGGACATCGTCATGAGAATGGCAGAACCTGTAAAAGGTACAAACAGAAATATTACAGGAGACAATTGGTTTACGAGTATCCCACTGGTGAATGAATTGCTTACAGAAATGAAACTTACTTATGTAGGCACACTACGGAAAAATAAAAAGGAAATTCCCAGGGAATTTCTCCCTAATAAGGATAAGAAAAGATATTCTTCACTGTTTGGATATAAAGAAAATAGTACTCTTGTATCCTACTGCCCCAACAAAAATAAAGCTGTTTTGGTTATTTCCAGTATGCATTATGACGGTGCTATCGATGATGAAACCGGCGAACAAAAGAAACCAGATATAATAACGTTTTACAATCACACTAAAATTGGTGTTGATTTAGTCGACCAACTTTGCCAAAAAAACAATGTTGCGAGAAATACTCGCCGTTGGCCTATAGTTGTTTTCTACAACCTACTGAACGTGGCAGCAATTAATGCTTTTTGTATTTATAGGGCCAACCAAACTGCAACTCAAAACAGACCAAATAGGGTGCAATTCATTGAGAATTTTGTTTGGGAAATGATAAAACCTCAAATTCAAAAAAGATCAAGCATTCTTCAACTTCCGAGAGAACTACGCCGTAGAGCACTTCTTTTATTAGAAGAAGAGCAGCCGACAACATCCGCGGAACATCATGGATCTAGAGGACGCTGCTACTACTGTGGCAGAGCACGTGATAAGACAACACGGAAATGGTGTTCCAAGTGCCATAAGTGGGCATGTAATGACCACATCAAAAAAATTTGTGTAGAGTGCTTTCAGGAATACTATGTATAGCGGGTTTATAAATAAATACAATATTATGATCATTTACTAATAAATATTTTTAAATCGACGCAATTTACATCTTCCTAACACCAACAGTAATCCTCTAAACTCGCCAGTGTCTATATTTTTTCCAACCTTTCTCATAAATTCTTATTATAAATTGGGTGACATATGTCACCCACGCGACAAATCTCGTCAGTAAACTACACGCGACTAACGTAGGGTTAAAAACATCACACTTTCTGATTTTGCCGAACAAACTTTACGTATTAGATACCTATGTACACACATATACATAATATTTCTCATGATTTACAAAACACACACGATCGTAAATAAATTATTGCATCATGGACTATAATTGTAAGAGCGAAGTTCTACGGCCGCAAAGTGCTTACTATACGAAAAATATATGCAGAAGGTATTTCGAAATTATTCTGACATTTTGTGAATACAGATAGTATTATATATATTGACAACGATCGAAATACCGTACCAACAGGGTCTATGTTGGGTGAGTGGAGTAGGGAACTGACGGATGGCGATTATATTGTTGAGTGGTTGCCTACTGGTCCTAAAAGTTATTATTTTAAAACACTAAACGGTACAGAAGTAACCAAAATAAAGGGATTTACGCTCAATTACGAGAACAGCACGAAACTCAACAGAAACGCGCTAGATGATATCATTTCAGGTACCTACGTCAAATGGAGTGGTACTGGAATACGACCAATATGCTAGGGATACCAAGACAAAAATGTGATAACACGGAAGAGGGTTTCGAAGGTTTTCCAAATGGATTATACTGTTTACTGATTGTTATTATGATTATTATTAGACACCTACAATATATTTACGCCTTATTCCAAAACGGTATCGGAAACATGTCTAATGAATAACTACGTTATCAGCAGTTTTACCGAATATCATGCTTAAATATCTACAGCAATAATTGAAAGCAACAAAACTACTACCGGTATATTATTTAAAGAAGAATCGCACTTTTGAAAAAGCTATTTGGATTACATTAATGCAAAATGTAAATATTTGTAATACCTACAAAAATTAGAGCTCTGTATGCCTGTTTTCTCAATATTACAAAATTTCACCGCCTGCATTTTTTTTATCAATAATAACAGATTTAATTTAATTACACTGCATCTACGAAATCTGTGGATGGTGAATGGACTCGAAAAATAGGCGTAAGCAGAAAATTGAGGGCTCAAGTAACTAACTGGCTGTAGTATGTAATGTCGATGCTTTTTTATACGTATGTATCTATCTATCTAAAAAATTAAAAAATACAACGTCAGCGTAATCGCTCGCATTGTTGCTTTGTATTAGGTATCAAAATCACAGGCATTATTAAATTTGAACAGACGTATGGTTTCTTCTTTTTTTTTTTCTTTTAAGAATAATAAATTTCATTAAGTCAATATTTCGAATTCGTCAACAAATAATGAACTTAAAAACAACCAACTTTCTGATTTTTCCGAACAAACTTTACGAATTAAATACCTATGTACATACATATAATATTTCTCATGATTTACAAAACACATACGATCGTAAATAAATGATTGCATCATTGGACTATAAGTGTAAGAGCTAAATTCTACGACCACAATGGTGCTTACTATACGAAAAATGTTGTTGTAGACAAAATTTTAAACGCGAAAAATTCAGTACCCCAATTAAGGTCTTGTTATTACCAATCGCCACTACCAATAATAATATTACAATAGCAAGCAGAGACTTTATGTCTTCTTGGAATTTAAAACAACTATCAAAGGTGTACGTGAAAAAATTTAGTGCCCACCTATTGAATTACAAGTTACAGTTTTCTAATGATGCGAAAAAAATTGGCTATGGACTAATAAATTATGAAAAGGGCTCCTTAAAAAAAATAATTAACGAAACCGTGGATAGTGTGAAGGCACAAGTTGGTTACCTACCCGGAGATAGAATGCGAATTATTGCCAACAATGAAGGCTTCGCCCACCCCGTCTCTACACTAACAGGTGCCAATGTTTCAGCAAATAATATACTAGATCAAATAGAGAATATTGATGCATTAGCTACGACGTTTGACATCCAAATTTTTAAGATACCTCGCGGTACTGGTCGTACGAAAATCTTAAATTTAAAAACGAACCGCCATACCAAACGTAGTGTAATCTCTATAAATAATGACGACAATTTATGTGGAGCTAGAGCCATAATAACCGCTCTTACCTATCATAAACACGAGTTCTTATTGGGGAGTAATAATAAACCACTTTCCTTAACCGAAATAAAATATATTAGGAAAGGTCGAGCTCCGCAGACCGAGCTGGCCCAGCGATTGTGCGCGATGGTAGGCTGTTCCTACGAGAATGGGTTTTCTCTGGTCGATTTTCGACAAGTAGAGGAATATCTACATGTACAAATTAAAATCATGTGTGCTGAAAATTTTAACAGTGTTATCTATTCCGGTCCGGAAAAACCTATTACACTGTATTTATATAAAAATAAAAATCATTACTATGTAATAAGTAGCATGACCGGCTTTTACGGTAGTAGCTATTATTGTAATAAGTGTGACACTTGCTACAATAATAAAAATAAACACACACACATATGCCGGTCTGTACAATGTGTAAACAACCGTCGCACGATATAGGTACCCGCAATAAAATCTATTGCAATGATTGTAATAGATATTGTTTTAATAATTTTTGTAGATAAACACTCTTCTGTTTGTGCAATTATCTTTAAATGCTTAACTTGCAACAGACTTTGCAATCGACAAGAGCCACATAGGTGTGGTTTTAATAAATGCAAGAATTATGGAGAATTCGTAGACTGTCAAACATCAATGTTTTATAATAAACAAAAGTTGTAAGTGTGGCATTTGCGATGTACCATGCACATGGCCATGATCGTAATAAAGGATGTCAAAAAGTATGCATAGGCACGTGTACTTGTAACGGACGCTTCGACAAGAAGATCCAGAAGTGCACTTACACGACCAAATATATTTTCTTCGATTATGAAGCGATGCAGAACACAGTTGTGCACATACCTAATTTGGTAATAGCCCGTGATTTTGAGAACAAAAAATACATATTGAATAACAATGATGAATTCTGCGAATGGTTAATATCCGATCAGCACAGACGTTACACGGCCGTTGCGCACAACGCTAAGGGGTATGATTCATACTTTACACTAAAAGATTGCGTGGAAAACGGTATAAAGCCATTCACCATTTATAATGGAACTAAATTAATGTTACTGGAAATACCTAGCATTAAATTAAAGATTATAGACAGTTCTAATTTCATCGCCGGCCCCTTAGCCGATTTTACAAAAACTTTTGGCTTGAATGAAATGAAGAAAGGCTACTTCCCCCACTTCTTCAACACCCCTGAAAATCAGAATTATATAGGTACACTACCCAATGCTAAATTTTATGGACCAAACACAATCAAACCTAAACAACGGGAAGCATTTTTGGAATGGTACACTTCACGATCAAAAAAAAGCTATGTGTTCGATTTTCAACGAGAACTACACGACTATTGTGATTCCGACGTGGATATTCTGAGAAGAGGTTGTTTGAAATTTCGAAAGGAGTTTTTGGAAATCGCTAACATTGAGCCGTTACAATATCTTACCATAGCAAGCGTTTGCATGGCCATATACCGATCAAAATATCTACCCGATAAGACAATTGCCGTTGTAAACGAAACGCCGAAAGATACATTTAGCCTTGGTTCTATATCTTGGCTTAATCAGTTCAGTAATAATGTCCGTCGCGCCCTAAGCGGTTTCTGGCATGGCTGCCCCAAGTGCTACCACCCAACAACAATTAATCACGTAAATCATGAAATAATGGACGACTTGTACGAGAGCACGAAATCGACAATTGAAGAACGCAGGGTATTCCGTCGTAGAGATGTGGAATGCAATTGGCTCAAGACAAAAGAATATAAAGCCACAAAATCGAAATTAGATAACTACGACGACAATGAACCACTAAATCCTAGGAAGTCATTCTTTGGTGATCGTACTAATGCGACAAAGCTAAATCTTGAAAATAAGATATCGTAATCCCTTTCCCGTAGGACATCCCACAAAAATAAATAGGCCATCCAAATATGACCCTAACTGGTTCGGGTTGGTAAAGTGTAAAATTTTACCTCCCCGAAACCTTTACCACCCCGTTTTACCTATAAAAACCGACAAATTGACATTTAATTTATGTTGCAAGTGTCTTCACTATGCACCAGAGAGAGATATGTAATCATACTGAAGATGAACGAACGATTACGGGATGCTGGACGACACTTGAAGTAAACAAGGCTTTGGAGAAGGGTTACGTAATACGGGAAATTTAGGAAGTGTGGCACTTTTCACAGAAATCTACAGATTTATTCCAGGATTACATTAAGGATTTCATGAAAATTAAATTGGAAACAAGTCCGCATAAATACGAATCAAACGAGGCGTACGCTCGTAATATCAAAGAACAGATGGGTATAGAGCTGAACTTGAACAAAATTGGTGTCAATCCGGGAAGAAGGGCGGTAGCAAAAATTTGTCTAAACTCGCTATGGGGAAAATTTGGCCAGAGATTGAACATGAGTCAGAGCGAATTCGTCAATGACCCGAAGAGATGGTACGAAATATTATTGGACGATAAAATAGACATCTCAAATTGTGCGTTTGTAAACGAAGACATTGTTCATGTGACCTTCAAATACAAAGATTGCTTTGTGAAAGACTCCACATCCACTAACATATTTATCACGACATTTACCACTTCTAATGCCCGATTAAGACTTTACGAAATGCTAGATAAACTCGGTGAGGACGTTGTCTACTACGATACAGATAGTATTGTATATATTGACAACAATCGAAATACCGTACCAACAGGGTCTATGTTGGGTGAGTGGAGTAGCGAACTGACGGATGGCGATTATATTGTTGAGTGTTGTCTACTGGTCCTAAAAGTTATTATTTTAAAACACTAAACGGTACAGAAGTCACCAAAATAAAGGGGTTTACGCTCAATTACGAGAACAGCACGAAACTCAACAGAAACGCGCTAGATGATATCATTTCAGGTACGTCAAAAGGAGTGGTACTGGAATACGATCAAATTGCTAGGGATACCAAGACAAAAAATGTGATAACACGGAAGCGCGTTTCCAAGGTTTTCCAAATGGACTATAAGAAACGGCAGCGGATTAAAAATAACGACACCGTTCCATGGGGGACGACAACATAATAATTATTGATTCCTCTTCACCTTCTCACTATGTACATAATTCACAATTTCTTATTTCCATATTTTTTTTTGTAAATTTGGTGTGTATAACTGTATATAAAATTATTCAAGACAATGTATATTAAGTTATTGTGCGTCTGCTTATAATTACTTACCTTCTAATACTTATCGTTAACAACATTTATGTACATATATTGTCATAATTTTCAAAAATATATATCTATATATAATACTTATATATTTTATTTTCTATTGAAACGACAAAATAAAACATGATTTCAGTTGCAATAACAACTTTCGATTTGTTAGTGAAAGAACAGCAATCTTTCTTATCTCAAACGACCAACTTCCGCAACGTTTAAAAATATCAAACACTTTTTCTATGTCTGCTTATACAAGACCTTATAATAAAAGCACTTAGTAAATATTTTTTTAAATTTTACTTATACTGCTTATTGATTGTTATTGATATTATGATTAGGCACCGACAATTTATTTAAGCCTCATTCCAAAATGGAATCGGAAATAAAGATAAGTAGTCTCTTCCAATCATGTTTGTTTAGATTAATTGAAATAATACCCACTTATTTCGATATTGTTACTTTCGGCTTACCGCTTTGTATATAAAAACAAGTTCTACAGCAGCGATTAAAATTAATAGACTACAGTTTGAACCCATATTTACAGCAACAATTGAAAGAAACAAAACTTCTACCGGTATATTATTTCAAGAAGAATCGCCCTTTTGAAAAAGCTGTATACAAATATATACTAATTTAATATATAAATAAAACTAATTTAAAAAGCATTTTAACAAACAACAAACAAAAAACCGATAAATTACAAAAAAGTGGTGTATATAAGCTGAACTGTAAGGAGTGTAATTCTTTTTACATTGGGCAAACCGGTCGTAATAACAACATACGTTTAAAAGAACATGAAAAAGACATAAAAAATAGAAGGATATCTACAGGCATAAGCCTACATTGCTTAGAAAATGGCCATAAAATTGACAGAGATAATTTAAACATATTGCATATAGAAAACAAAGGTCAACGTCTCAATATTTTAGAGCAGTTTGAAATTAAAAAAGGCTTTAGAAATAATTACAACATAACAAATACACCGGTGATCGACCAATTTCTGAAGAATTACAACCCGACAAGGGTTTTTCCCTAAATAACTCTGTACAACTGCCTCTCATCTACCTGTACACCTTATTATACTTGAAATACCTAACTATAAATAGCATTAAGGTACAATTTAAATTTAGTAAATATCTATTACTCTTGAAAAAGACTTCACAAGTCGAAACATATGTAGAGTGTGTTAATAAACATATTTGAAACATCTAAAAGCATTTTGGTTTAAATCTTTTTCATTTAATTTCAACGATGTTTCATAATTATCCAACAGCCAGTTCAGTTGAAATTATTAGTCAGATGTCTCTTGTATGCGGATGATTTAAAGATGTATGCGTGTGTAGAGTCTAGGGATGATTACTTGAGAGTGCAGGATGACTTGAATGAATTAAATAACTTGCTCAGAATGAATTGTCTAACTCCAAATGTTCAGAAATGTACAGTCATTACATTTTGTAAGCAGGAATTTACTGTATATAACTATGCTATTGATAGTATTACTCTTATAAGATGTACTGAGATGAAGGACTTGGGGGTCATGTTTGATGAGAAACTCACATTTGAATCTCATATTGTTAATAAATCGTCAGATATTATATTATATATTTAGATTGACAAAAAAGTTTAGAAATCCTGATGCTGTGTGTACACTGTATAAACCATTGCTTAGATCTATTTTATTATATGCTTCTCCGGTATGGACACCATATTATGAGATATTTTTCTGACAGAATTGAGTGTGCAACATCGATTTTTTAGATTGTTGTCATTTATATCTTATGTATATGTTGTGGGAACTTTTCATTTTTATAACCATTTTTTACTACCCACACTGTGTACGTGCCTTATTGACTTAGTGGAAGGCGTGGTTTTTGATAATCGATGCTGTTTTCGGACAGCTACAAGACACAGCGAAAATCATTCTCGGGGTTCAACAGCAACCAACATCATCCATTTTTTTCCTCTTATTTTTTATTGAGTTTAAATACAGTCCACTAATACATTTGAGTTTTATTCCAAAACATTGGTCCAGTCGAGTCGGATGATACAAGTGAGTCCTTTGTTTTCATAACCCTATTGTTATTTTAGCATACTTTCAATTAGTATCATTTGTTACAATATTATACTTAGTTGCATGCCTGTTCCAACGCATTGGTTTAACAAAACATTAGTAACGGCATTTGTATCGTCATTTTATATTTTTTATAATCGTTTTAACGTAAAGGGCAATATTTGTTATCAATAGTATGGCTGTCCCCGCAGAATTGGATACACTTATCCGAAAACGAGGCCCGGTTAAAGCAAAAGTCACTGTTTTTTCCAAATTTTTAGATAGCTTAGATTTAAATTACCCAGATAAAATTATTTTGGATGGTAAACTATTTAGCGAATTAGAACATCGTGCTGAAATAAATCGCAATAATATTAATGAATTCGAATCTATAATAAGTGAAATAGGTATTCTTTCGGACGATAAAGACAAACAACTGGAAGAACGTGAATTGTTTGAAAATGATTTTTATGCAGCAAATGCTAGAGCAAAGGCGTTTTGTAGTGCAAATATGGCGCCTGTTGCTTCGCCTAGTACCAACAGCACTTCCGGTAGCGTTCTTTTGGAGGGGTCTGTTACGAGCTCTCACGCGGGTTTTGAATCAAATATTACACTCCCTATCATACAACTTCCCAAATTTGACGGAAAATATAACAATTGGTTGGAGTTTAGAGACTCCTTCGATTCTCTTATAAACAAAAATGACGCTATAAGTAAAATACAAAAATTCCACTATTTAAGAGCGAGTTTAACGAATGGAGCTTTAGAAATTACAGCCAGCTTTGAGTTTACCGGTTCTAACTATTCAGTAGCTTGGGAATTAATAGGTAAACGGTATAACAATTCGCGAATTTAAGTACAAAATCATGTAAAAGCGTTATTTTCTTTTGACAAAATTATCGGAGGGTCGTCTCATTCGCTTAGGCAAATCATGGATAATGTAACGAAACATTTGAGAGCCCTAAAAATTGTTTAAGAACCCACGGAAAATTGGGACACACTGATAATCTATTAAATTACCCAGAAATTAGATTTGATTACAACGCGTGAGTGGGAACAGAAAAAAGCTTTATTTGATAAACCCACTCGAAAATTTACAGGATTTTCTAAAGGACCGCGCAGATTTATTAGAGTCGTAAGAAAACAACAAACAAAGGAGAGTCTTTAGACAAAAAATTGATAAGTTCGGTTATTCGCGACAAACCAACGTGGCATCTGTCCATTCTGCCAAAAAGACCATTACATACAAGACTGCTCTGATTTTCAAAAACTACCTGTTGAGAAACGCTTAGTAGAAGTAAAAAAAATGCGCTTATGTATTAATTGTCTCAGATACGGCCACATAATAAAAGAATGTCGCTCAAGCTCGTGCAAAGACTAACGAGGTCGCCACCACACTCTATTACACGTTTCTCAAACAAAGGAGAAAACCGAGTCTTCACAAGAAGAAGATTCAAAGGAAGTAAAAACAGTCTGCTCGGCGAAAAATGTCCAAAGTCCCAGTACACAAGTATTATTGTCCACAGTTTTAATTAAGGTTTATAAGGACAATGACGAGATACAAACCGCACGCGCGCTTTTAGACGCCGGCAGTCAAAGCAGTTTCGTCACTTCTAGGCTTGCAGAAGATTTGAATTTAGATTTATCAAACCTAGAAATTAAAGTATGTGGTTTAAATCGAACAGAATCCAAAGTTAAGCATAAAACTTCATTATTTGTTCAGTCTCGGTGTAATAATTTCAGTAGACGGGTCTCTTGCCTCGTAGTACCTAAGATCACGGGCACTTTACCAAATTTTCTGATCAGTAGAGGCTTTAGGTATACACAGCAGCATAATATTAGCGGATGTTATGTGCATAGGACAAATTAAGCTTTTAAATATTAATGCAGTGTTGCAAAAGAGTAAATTTGGTTGGATAGTGTCTGGAGTGATACCCTGTAAAATCGTCAAACAGTTCATTGTAATTTACTAGCAAATCCAGAAATAGATAAGCAACTTAAACGATTTTGGAAAGTGGAGGAGGTGCCCATTTCGAAACCTCTTTCTCGCGAAGAGCAGTCGTGCGAAGCTCACTTTAGAGATTACGTGCAACGTAGTAAGAACGGACAGTTTGTAGTGACAATTCCGTTGAAGGAATCACCAGACGTTTTAGCAGACTCGTGCGATAACGCAAAGAGGCGTCTATTAAGTCTAGAGCGCAAATTTAAAAATAATCCTTCTTTCAAAGCTGAATACTCAAAATTTATTAACGAATATATCTCGTTAGGACACATGTCGAAAGTCGTTGAGAGTGATAACTCAAAAATTTCGTATTATTTGCCTCGTCATGGGGTGATAAAGGAAAGTAGCCTTACCACCAAGCTACGCGTTGTGTTCGAAGCTTCCTCCCCCACTACTACCGGTTACTCATTCGACGACATACAATTAGTAGGACCTACAATTATGTTATAGCAGGAGACGTGGAGAAAATGTATACAATGTGTGAGAATTCGGAACATCCTATTGATAGTTACGAACTAGCTACTGTCACGTATGGTACCTCATCGGCCCCATTTTTAATTGTTCCCAAAGCTCTCCCTTAATTTCTAATGTTATTAAAAATCATTTTTATATAGACGATTTTCTTAGTGGCGCGAAAACGATAGAAGAAGCTAAATTTATTGCTAATAATGTATCTCGAATTCTAAAAGACTACGGATTAATTTTGCGAAAATGGATCTCGAATTCACCTGAAATATTAGAAAGTATGAATTCTCAAGACACAATCAACGCGATGGATTTCGGCGCTCACAAACATACTAAAACTCGGTTTAATTTGGAGCGCACACCATGACTCTAGGTTATAGCATAAACGGAAGTTTTGGCAAAAAAATAACTAAGCGTACGAATGTAATACCTCTGATTGGTGCTATGTGCCCACCTTTGACAATCCTGCTGATCACGTTTCTCGCGGTGTCATGCCGAGCAATTCGTGCAAATTAAATATTTATTGGAATGGACCAAATTGGTTTTCGCAAGACAAATCGTGTTGGCCAACATTAACTTGCTCCGATACGCTCACATTGCATCAAGTATCAGTTATTCTCCCTTTGTAAATACTCAGATTTATCAAAATTAGAAAGAATTATTGCATATTGTCTTAGATTTAAAGGCAACTGTTTTAGAGATAAATTCGGTAGATATTTAGGGCCCTTACGTAGCCAA
Source organism: Agrilus mali (assembly GCA_029378335.1). Lineage (NCBI taxonomy): Eukaryota > Metazoa > Arthropoda > Insecta > Coleoptera > Buprestidae > Agrilus > Agrilus mali. The sequence goes on from CM055660.1 coordinate 14,941,063, forward strand.
GATATCGCGAGAGCTCTACAGCTTGAAAAATTATCCCAGACAGAATCTTTCAAAAACGAATTAGAAATTCTTTTAAAGGATGAAATGATTACAAAAGGTCAAATTGCTAGATTATCGCCCTTTCTGGATAACAATACAATAATAATTAGAGTTGGTGGTAGGTTAATGAACTCTTATTTTGGTTTCCAAAAGAAACATCCAATTTTGTTGTCGGCTAAACATAAATTCACTAAATTGTTATTTAAAAGGGAACATACACGATTGCTCCACGCTGGACCTCAGCAATTATTATTTTCAATACGCCAACAGTTTTGGCCGCTATCTGGACGAGGTTTAGCCAGGCAATCAGTTCATCAATGTATTAAATTTTTTTAGGCGAAGCCGCGATGAACAATTCCAAGTATGGGAAATTTACCTAAGAATCGTTTGAGTCCTGCTCCACCCTTTTATACCACTGGTGTAGATTATTGTGGTCCCTTTTTACTAAAAACTAGAAAGGGACGTGGGTGTGAAATAACTAAAGCTTATGTTTCGTTGTTCATCTGCTTTGTTACACGCGATATTCACTTGGAGCTCGTTTCGGACCTCACAAAGGACGCCTTTATAGCTGCTCTGCGTCGGTTTGTGGCTAGACGAGGTAAACCATCTCAAATATACTCGGATAATGGTTTTGTGGGGGCTAGCTCTGAGTTAAAACCGCTAGGCGATTTTCTTAAACAAAAGTCTGACGATCTTACTAGTGTTATCGAGAATCAAGGCATTGCGTGGTCATTCATTCCAGTAGGGTGTATTCGCCGGTCTATGACCGAAGGAGGAGGAGGAGGAGGTTGTTGACCTTTAACGAGGTTAAACTTGTTGTCAATGACCGTAATTGGGGCATTGAGCAGCAAATTTTGTAGAAAAGATGAATATAATAAAAAACAGTAGGAAACTTAAGGGCACAAATGTATTTTTAAATTGGGATCTAACAAAGGAAGAGAGAAGGATTAGAGAAAAAATAGAAGAAAGAATAAGGGAAGAAAGAAGAAAGAAACCAGATATTAAAATAAAAGCGGGATATAAGAAGGTATTTATAGAAGATTAAGTATGGATATGGAACGAAGAAACCGAAAAATTGGAAGAAGGGGAAGATAAGAAGAAAGGAACGGGGTTTCGACAGGAGAAATGAAGAACTGGAGGACAAAATATAGACCTAAATTAAAAAGTGGAACGAAGAAGATGTCGACAATTGCATGGAACGTGGCGGGGTTAAAGAACAAGGAAAGATGGTTTTGGGAGGAGATAAAAAACTTTGAAATGGTGCTATTAAGTGAGACGTGGATGGAGGACAAAGACATGGAATGCTTAGAGAGTAAGTTAGACTGGGGTTACAATTGGAAAAATTATAGTGAAGAAAGATAAAAAAAAGGGAAGAGCAAAGGGGGGAATGTTAGTGGGAATCAAAAAAGAAATAAAGGCAGAAATTAATAAAATAGAAATGGGAGTAATTATAGTAGATGGTAGTAAGCAAAGGGGAAGATGGGTGGTAATATTTGTATATTTAAATGAAGAAAAAAATAAGAAATTAGAAAAGATAGAAGAACAGATGGAAAATTATAAAGACTTTAATGTGTTAATAATAGGAGACTTTAATATAAGAATAGGTAGAGAAAATGGAGCGTTATTTGAGGAAATAAAAACGGAGAGAAATTCTAGGGATGAATACATAGACGGGGAAGGGAAGAAGTTTATAAAATGGTGTGTGGGAAACAGACTATGTATACTAAATGGGTTATGCGAAGGGGACAGGGCGGGAGAATATACTTTTATAGGGAAGGGTAAATCAATTATTGATTATGCGTTGGTGAATGGAAGGGCATGGGGAGAAATTAATAATAAAAGAAGTAATAGGGACGGACCACTTACCTCTGGTAGTTGAATGGGAAGAAAGGTGGAAGGAACAAAAGGAGAAGAATGAATACAAGGAGATAAACGATTGGTCGCAGGAAACAAGAGAAGAATATAAGGTAAGAATAAGTAAGATGGTGGAAGGGGTAAGAAATTGGAAAAATATGAAAGAGATGATGAATGAATGTTTAACTAAAAAAAAAGATTAAAACAAGGGAAAATAATGAGAAATGGTGGAATGAAGAATGTTGGAAAAAAAAAAGAATACAAGGTAGCGCTAGGAAGATGGAGAAGGAATGAATGTAATGAAGAGTTTTTCAAAGAAAAGAGATATGAGTATAGGGAACAGATAAAGAAAAGCAAGGAAGAATACAGTAACGAAATAGTAAAAGAATTACAGACGGCTAAAAGAACGGAAGAATTCTGGCAAATAGTGAATACAAACGGAAAAAAGAAAGGGAGGAAGGTAAGTGAAAACATTACAGAGGATGAGTGGTATGAATATTTTAAAAGGAAAAATTGGGAGAACTAGCGGAAGGGGACTTAAGAAAAGAGATATGGAAGAAAAAGGTATTAGGGATAGGGAAAAAAAATAAATATGATGTGCAAAGGAAAAAGGCATTAACAGAAATGAAAATAAGCATAGAACAAATAGGTGAATGGAGAAGAGAAGGATTGAATGTAAGTAAGATGGCGGGGAAAAGAAACAATGAAATAGTAAGAGGTGAGGATCTAAGAAAAATATGGGATTCAAGATATGCGAAAGGAATGAAGGAGTATACATGGGAAGATTGGCAAGGGGTATCTAAGAGATGGATTAAATATAGAAATAATAGCTAGATTCAGAATGGGAAATGAATGTAATGAGAATAAGTTTTGGATGGAAGAACGTAAGAAAGTATGTAGAGTATATGGAGAAAAGAATGAACAATCGAGCATATATTAGGAGAAAAATTGAGGAAGAATGAGAGGGAAGAGCGTGGAAGGATATTAAAGGCGGATGGAAATGGTCTGACCATATTGAAAAAAATATTAGAAAGAAGAAGACGGGAGGAAAGGGGGGGAGGTTAAAATACAAGAAAGAAAAAAAGATCAGGTGGGAGAAGGAAGGGAAGTTTTTTGTTTTTTTTTTGTCTTGTTATATTTTTTTATGTTAAATAGGTAAAAAAAAAGAAAAAAATGTTTGTAGGGAAGCAAGAATTATTATTTTTATTTTGTATTTATGAATAATGTAAGTATGTTATATGTAAAATAACTTTATGTTTAAATAAAAGCTCTTCTATACACAGTATAGTGTGAGAAGTTAGAGTGTGTGGTCGTCCTCTGACGATGTGTTGCGCTAGCGAGCTGCGCGTTGAGATGCGTTGCATGTGCATCTATTATGCGTAGATAAATTGCTTAGCAAATTATTGGTTTATTAATGTGATCACAGTGATTATATTTTGGTATCTATATATTTGATACATATGTATATGCATTGTATTGTGCACAGCTCTCGAGAAATATTTGTTTGTTAACACGTTATATAATTGCCATGGTGGTTTTAAGAGCTCTTGGTTTTGTGGCAAGTGCCACGGTTTCTGCTCACCCCAGTATTATACAGGAAAGACGCAGATATCTCTGGTGATTCCTATAGTACGTACTTGTCCTGCATGGGGTGGACATGGTGTTATGCAGGGTTAAGGTATGACCTACCCTGTTGGCTTCCAGAATGTGTGATGCGCGTCTGAAGGCGCGGATGCATAAACTCATGATTACAGGTACAATTCATCAACAACTGATAACCGAGTACCATGTGATGACCGTTAGCCTGGGAATACACTTCGCAAGCGTTCCAGAAGGGCAGCGGTTCCGAGGAACCCCGGTGAGTACATAATTACCTCACAATCTTAAAAGATCGGTAAGTTTTTCTTTATTGTTTCATGTAATCATTACTTCATTGGTCGAGAGTGCAATTGCGTCATTACCTAGCCATTATACAGTCGCCAGCCAGCCAAACTATGTTTTTATTTGCCCACGCACGCCTTCATCTCCCGTTTGGGTTGTTATATTTATATTTTGTGAGTTATGATCATTAGATTCACTGTAATTGATTTATATGTTTATTTGACTGTAAAATAAAAACACAACACAAAAGTTACAAAACTTTTATTGTAGACCACAATAGTATTATTTCACCACACAGTGGCTTCCTCAGGTGGAAATATAATAACTTAAAACTCAAATACAAAATCCTTAAATACTAAACATAGACGAAAAGAGGGGGATGAAACCATTAAAACAAAACTACAGATTAAGTAAAGGAGAATTATTATCTAATTGGTCATTTAAAATTAAACCTAGTCTATTTAATTTGTTGATCTCCATACATTCAAATAAATTTAATTTATGGCCTTTATTTTCTATATGTAATTCTTTAAATTCATCATTAAAACTATGGCCATGTTCTATAAGATGATTTGCATAGGTGGAATGGGTGTTCTTATATTCAAAACTTCTTTTATATGTTCATGAATCCTGTCCCTAAATGATCTCCCTGTCTGACCAATATATGCTTTGTTGCAGCTACCACAATTTAATTGATAAATTCCTGATTTATGTTCCTTTAGGGTGATATGTTTATTATTTTTTATGAAATGTCCTAAAGTGTTATTAGTTTTAAAGGAAATTATCGAACCCGAAAATTTGGAAATATGATAACCTAAACGTTTAGAGAAATAACCTGAATAAGTAAGAGTATTATAGTTTGACGAGCGTTTGTTTTTTACATGGGGGTAAATTAAATTTAAAGTATTTCTAAATAGTTTTTTATTGAGTAATTTTTTTTGAGTAAATTGAGTATTTCCACCTGAGGAAGCCACTGTGTGGTGAAATAATACTATTGTGGTCTACAATAAAAGTTTTGTAACTTTTGTGTTGTGTTTTTATTTTAATATGGAGTTACAAGAATTAACAGCTTCGTCAATTAATTTTTTAAATTATTTGACTGTATTTATATCAATCTGACAGTTATTACAATCATTTACTTATTTTTATCATTTCGACGTAACGAGTAGATATATAAAAATGTATTACATATAAAATTAGTATAGCCTAACCAATCTCGATTATTATTATTATTTATGATAATCATCATTATAATTCGATCCTTTCAATTCAGGTATGGGGTTGACATGAAGCGTTACCTGCTTAATCTATTAGTCAAAAACAAAGAAAAAGGGAATGTATATAACTAGAACAATTACATAGATCCATACATACAGATCTATAGAATGCTTACTATGTATACGTAGAGTATATATAACCATATGGTATGCATCAATTTTTATTTCGAGGGTTAATTTCTACTTCTTGTCCGCTCTGTCGAACGTGACTTTGTAGCTATTTGTGAGTAAACAAACAAAAAAAAATTCCTTTGCTGCAATATTTGGGATCTTAAAATGAATAATTCGATACACATTTTAAGAAAAATAGAAAACAGTTCTTCTACTTCAGTTGATGAATGCAAACGGTGCGTGTTCGTGCGTGTTTTATTGTATTATTATTTGTGTTTATTTGCTTATAAAACTGATTTTGGTAGTGTATAATACTTATAGTTTGTAGTATTAGTGCATTTTACATTAATTTGTGCTTCTTAAACTACGTATACCTACTGTTGAACAATAGTTATTTAAAAAAAAAAAAATGGAATCAAATTCATCAAATAGCCAAATAAATCGAAGACGTATTCGTGAGTTATCTAGCGACTCATCGGAGATTTCCCAAGGTCCTGCAAAATCATAACGAGGATCTAGCGATGATTCTACTACAACCTCTCTAGCTGATCTAGATCTAGCTGTAATCGTGAGACGACTTACCGAGACAATGCAAACACAAATTGAACATACTCATAATGTAAGACCAAATCTTGTACCGACTGGTAGAGATAATTTGCTGTCCTGGATTGATCCTCAGGACAAAACACAGTGTTGGTTGATCCTGAGGACAAAACACAGTGTGTTGAACGATGGTGTGCTCAGGTGGACGAATTACGTTCGATGCATGGATGGAGTAATGAAACGACTATTTATCATGCAGTCTCAAAATTAAAAGGACTATCCAAGATTTGGTACAGTAGTCTACCTACGATAAATTACACAAAGACTGATTTACAAAATTGCGTTCCCATCCCAAAGTGATTTTTGTACAACTCTGGAGGAGATGTTGTTTCGTCGTAAAATTCCGGAAGAATCTTACGTAAAATACTACTACGAGAAATTTGCATAATTAAATTCGTGCGAACTTTACGGTGAAAAAGCAATGTCGTGCATAATTAAGGGAATTACTTGTGATCATGTTAGGGTGAGTGCGCGTGCAGGTAACTATGCAAACCCGGCAACATTGTTACAATTCCTAAAATCATGTGATCGTAAAAGTCAACCATCGACATCTAAATATCAACAATTTACAAAAGGTAGGAAAAATCACCAATTTACCATTATCGCGGAAACTACACACGAGGTAAGGATCAGCATAAGCCACTAGAAAAACCAAACTACATTCTTCAGATGCCGTAAAGAATGTCACATCGCCCCAAAATGTCCTACTAAGACAAGGTGTCGACAGCAATACTAAATATTTTAAAACCATCATCACAAATTAAACTCCAACAAAAGCAGCTTGTAACACCATTACAGAAAGTGAAGCACATAGACTTAATTTTGTAGTGTAACTTACCTAGGCCAACCAGATCGTCAAAAACTTCTTACCCTTCGTTGTGTTGAAAAGCCAGGTCTTGCCAAAACTGACAAATTGTATTCTGGTACGGGTTTACCATTAGAGGAACAAGGTTAAACAAAGACAATGAATTCACTCCTACTTTTTAATTCAAAATCAAATGTAAATTTGGAAATGAGAGTGTCAGACAGCCTGTGGCCAGCGTGGAAAAAGAGCCTGACAGAGAAAACCACGATCTCAACCACTCAAAGATTTAAAAACAAATTCAAATAAACATAAAAATCAAAATATCAAATCCCAGTAAATCACATATAAATCAAATATCCAATGTAAACAGAAATTCAGATAAAACACAAATAAATCAAAAAAGCAAATATAAAAAATAAGTTCCAGTTAAACAAATGTAAATCAAAATATCAAAAGCAAAAATTATATTCAAATAAAACACATGAAAATCAAAATATCCAATGTAAAAATCAATTCAAGTAAAACACAGGTAAATCAAATTTCAGTAAAATTGTAAATCAAAATATCAATGAAAAATCAATTCAAGTAAAACAGGTAAATCAAAATATTAAATTCAAATAAAATGGTAAATCAGAATATCAGTGCAAAAACCAAACAAAATGTACGTAAAATAATCAAAAGAAATGGATGTAAATTTAATTAAAAATTCTCAAATAAAATGAAATCAAAAACAACTTGGAAAAAGGCAAATTCAATTTTGTAGTTCTCGGGCTCAACAAAAATGAAAAATAATTTGTGCTATAAAATTTAGAAAAACTTATGAAAATTTCACAAAGTAAAACACCCCCAAATTTTATTATAATTTCCTAATGTTTGATTAATTTTGAGACAGTTTGAAATTCAATCCCTAAAAACAGCAGCACATTTTAAAACCAAAAACATATGTGTTAGGTAATTTAGGGGTCTGGAGTCCTGTATGGAAGCAATCCAGATAACGTTGATCGTTGGAACGCATCGGGCTACACGACTAATGTTTCTTTGCATTTTCTATCTAGTCTAGGCGTCTTTTTCGTTGAGCGAGACATCATCGATAAAACTCAATATAACAGAAGCCCGTGTTATACTCCCATCAACGTCCACACGGGAGAAAATATAAGTACTTACAATAAGGCTTTCATACTAGATTGAACCATAAAATGTTTTACCCCTTTCGAAAATATACACAAATTGTTATAAATTGAAAAATTAAATATTAATGTTAAGCCTGAAAAGCTTTTTAAGTGAAATAATTTTACAAAATATAATTTAGTAAGATTTACCTGAATTGATATTATTTTAAACATGTAAATTATTTAATTAAGGGAGATTTACCTGAATTTAAATTAATTTCACAATTATAAACACTTGAACATAATTTCCATAATTATAAAAGAAAAAAGTGAAAATAAATTTGAAACCATCAAAATTTGAAAATAGTAAAAATAAAATTATTATTTAAAATAATTATCCTACCTGATAGAAAATGTAAATCCAATTAGGAACAAAAATTTACAAACAAAAAAAATACACAAACACAGAATACAAACACAAAACAAATTTTAAACGTGGATTTCAAAATCGGAATCTGAATGCCTTAAAAGTTACTTCGCAGCCCTTTTAAAGACTCCTATAACGCGTCATCAAAACAAATCAAACCATGGCACACATCAGAAAAATTCCCACAGGAAATCAATCTATGAGCCAAGTAAAAAAAATTTACTGAAAATGGATTAGTTCTCACGCCAACTCAAGAGTATTTATGGTTATTACACCCCATGTCTGAGAAACTCCAGAACATAACCAGAAATTAAGCAGACCACAAACAAAAAAAGATGTGGTTTTTTAGTTTACTTTACTCACGTAAAATGCAGGCAAATATTCAGAAAGTTATCAGGAAATTTGATAAATAATTTTGTAATACCATGGTCGAAAAACTATATTTAAAAATTTCTTTTTTTTTAAGAATAAAGGATAAAAGATGACCATTGGATACCACAGAACGCCCCTTTGAAGATTTGGTTTGGAGATGCAGATGGTAATCTGTCAGTGAGAAACCGGTCTTCAATTTTGAGATTCGCACGCGCAACAGAAAACGGGTAATTTTGGTTACAAGAAAATAGACAGTTTAACAAAACTATTACTTGGTTTTGAAATTATTAATACTTTGTTATAAAAAAATTAGATATTATGAAACATTAAAAAGAAAACGTGCTCGGGCGCCACTTTGTCAAACAAAGAAAAGAATGAATGAAACGAAAACTTTATTGAGCACCGGGTAGTGCATCGGTGGTTCCTGCAGAATCCTGTAGCTTTAGAGAGCTCGAAGCTCTCTTAAAAAAACCAAAAAAAAAACAACTTGAAGAGTATATTAATAAAAAAAACTACACACAACAAAAAACTTACAAATTAAACCCAAAAACGCTTCCCTAGGCCACAGTAGGGACTGCCACTGGTTTCCGGGTATTTTAGGGGATTTTTCGTACTGATAGTTTTGAGGAAAAATGATCCCGGGGAGGAACACCAGAGACCAAAGGGACCAACTTTATAGATAATTATCAGATCCACCTGCAGGTATTTATCGGATCCTAACTTGTTAATGAGTCAGGTTGGTTGTCTCGTAGCCTTGCTGAGTTGCCTTAGGGTGTCTTCACCCCTACCCGTAATCCCAGTCTCTTAGTCCAACCGGAACCTACTCTAAAAATCTGGATGGGCTGACTTATGAACGAGAACAAGTATTTATCACAATTTTACCTAAAAATTAGATGATATCAATTAAAAAAGAAAGAGATAGAATACATTGATGATGTCTTCAAATAAGGTGCAAGAAAGGAAAAGTCAGGGAATGTCCGTCAAAATGGCTGTCAAAACAGACTTCAAACATTCAACAATTATTCGACACCGATACCATATGAAAAAAAAATATATAATATAATATAAAAGGAGGAATGGTTAATTAAATATTTGCAATTACAAAATGGCCTCAAGTGCCTAAAAAATTACCAAGAGGTATAAGGTAATGAAAGGAAATTGCCTCGTGGCAAATAAAAACAATTTGACAAAAAAAGTTAATTAGTATAAAAATGAGTGCATACCAAAAATGAGTTTAAAAGAAATAATTAATTTAAAGGAATCTACATAAACTATTAAGATGAAAAGGAGACTGGATTAGAAACAAAAATTTTCACCAGAACATTGATCACAAAACCCTAGCAGAAGAACACACACACACACGTCCCGTCAGTGTCAAGGATCGAGGAAGAAGACCTCGAGCACCGACCGGAATATTTCATCGATCCCTCCATCGATCGCATAGTCCTGCGCGAAGGTTGTTAGCCTTGATGATAAGACGGAAGGTCGACAAATAATCAACAAAACTGAACCAAGACAAAGACAAACTGAAACGAATTAAATAAAACTTTAATAACGGGATTTTTCATAAAAAAAAAACGTTACAAACCCCTATTACCAGGAAAAAGAGGACTGACAGCCAGCCTACCAGAAATCAAAAACGGAAAACATAATAACGGTACGAGAGCTAAGAAAGGGAACCAAAAATCTAATACGAATCTAATCCAAAAAAAAATCGAGGAACTTAAACTCACAGACAATTACTAAAAATAAAAAATGGAGGCTTATTGCCTAACTAAACGAAAATTATTGGTCAATTCGACCAGACAATGCTACTGCATTGGAAAACGAAAACTAAAACTTCATTTAAAATGCATAGCACATAATCAAGCGCCCAAGGCAAACAAAAATAAATTAAACAGAACGGCATTCAATATTCTTACTATGTAAGCGCCTATAGCAGACGTAAAGGATAATCGTAGCCAACGCACGAAATAATTTTTGCACTCGGCAAATTGGGTACCATACCCAGGCAAACAAACTCAAGAGATTAATCACCTCTAAATCACACTACGAAAATCATATAGGCAAATCTCGTGTGCAAATAGCACTCTCAAAACTACGTACTCTCGTCATAGAAAAATACGCACTCTACCCTGCATCTAAAATGCAAAACTCAGAAACACCAGAAAATAGGCGTACAGCCCAACGCTGCATCTAAAATGCAAAATTCTGAAACATCAGAAATAGGCCCACAGCCCAAAACTGCATCTAAAATGCCACACTCAAAGACGACAAGAATAGGCCTAAAGCCCAAAACACTATATCAGGACTCAAACCTAAAAACGCAGATACATTCCGCATCCGGAAACCATAGCACTCACTATTGAGCAAAAAACCAAATTGCAGCCAAACGCTGCACAGCATCATTTGTAAAACCAACACGCACAGAAAAATGCATCAAAAATGCACAACTGCATCAAAACTGCACTCAAACATGCGCAATGCACAACTGCATTAAAACTGCATAAGAAACCACCCTGCATAGGGAAAATGCATTTAAACTGCACCAATAGTGTGCACATAGTGTGCAACAACAAATCAACTGCACCAAAACAAATGCAAAAATCTAAACTGCACTAAAACAAGTGCAAGAAACCTAAACTGCACCAAAATAAGTGCAAGAATATAAACTGCACCTAATCAAAAACACAACCGATTACTCAATAATCGAAAACTGCAGCTATCTGCAAGTCAAAATGCAATACCAAATCACATCGCATAAACATCGCACTCATAGAGCAACTACCTCAAATAAAAGGTAACAACCATCAAAAATCAAAATCAGTAAACTAAACTTAAAGGCATGTGCATCGAGCACCAACAAAAAACGAAAAAATCACTTGAAAGTGAAAATAAAATTCAAAAACGTAAATCTACATTCCTAGCTGTAAAAAATGCATTCTAAGCTAGAATGAAACTTAACGGTGGAACTATATCGACTTAAGTCGAAAACGTAAACTAAAAACTTTCCTACTCGGGAATAAAACTAAACTTAATCCAAAATGGAATTCATAGAATTCTTTAAAAACGAAAAACAATTAATTGGCTAAAAGCCATACATAAAATAGGAGTGGCTTTCATGAGCCAAAAGAGGACATTTGTAGAGCTAGATAGGGAACAGAAAAAAAAAACAACAACAAAAGGGAATGGCCAAAAATAAATTCAGAAAAAATTTTTTTATTCCAGTATGCAGTCAGGTACTACATGACTGAAAAGGGACGGTAAGACCCCACGGGTACCTAAGCAAGAAAGAAAAAAAGACCTGAAAAACTGATATCCATTTCCTACGAAATGCCAAATAACAGTAAAAAAGTGTACAGTTGGGGTTCCAGCCCGAAGTAAAATGACCTGAAAGTACTAGGATTGAGGAGGCGAAAAACGAAAGTGAAACGTAGTAATTTACTCTGGAATTCAGAGGTGAACTTGGGAAATGAAGACAGGAATTGTTATAGGCAAATTATGAATCGAAAAATATGATAATGAATACGAAAGGAAGTAAGATACGCATACACAAGGGAAACTCAATGAGTCCGGAGAAACTATTAAAATCCAACTTGTGGTGGCACGGGCCAGGGTTTTTACAAATGGGCGAAAATTATTGGCCAGTTCAACCACCTTGTAACTCCAGATTCCAGAAATTCGTAAGAAATCTACGTTGGTCTTTTTTATTGGTAGCGATCAATCTATTTTTGACAAATTTTCTAGTTTGAGCAAGCTACAGAGAGTTTTGGCTTTTATTCTTAGATTCATTAATAATATCAAACCGAATACAATTTCTAAACTTACGGGAAAATTATCAACTATTGAAATGAATAATTCCTTAAACGCGTTGATAAAAATGGCACAATATAAGGAATTTAGTGCTGAAATAAAATGCTTGAAGAGTAAGCAACCAATTCCAAGCAAGTATTACAAAAGTGTTTGACTTGCAATCTCCCTAAGTCCAGATTGGTACCTGATAGGCCTTTTAGTTCAGTTGGAGTAGATCTTGCAGGTCCATTGACAATCAAAGTAGGTACTTTGAGATCCAAAAAAAAGGTCAAAGCATACATCTGTATATTTGTCTGCTTTATTATTAAAGCGGTGCATATTGAGTTGTTGGGTGACTTATCTACCAAAACATTTTTGAATGGTTTAAAGAGATTTATTTCGCGAAGGGGTTTATGTAAAAAAAAATTTATAGTGACAATGCCACAAATTTTGTGGGTGCCAGAAATGAAATTGCCCAATTTGTCAATACTTCTTTTAAATCTTCCGAAGTTCGAGGATTTTTACTCGAAAATTCAATTGAATGGAATTTTATTCCTGCTCGTACGCCTCATTTCGGAGGCCTATGGGAAGCTGCTATAAAATCAGCGAAAAAACAATTATTTCGCGTGGTTGGCAACGCTTTGTTAACATTTGAACAACTCTACACTGTTATTTGTCAATTCAAGACCGTTGATACCTATTTCCAACGATCCAAACGATTTTGGTATCCTAACACCAGCCCATTTCCTAATCGGTGACAATTTAATGGCATTACCTGAGGAGAACTGCGGCACCGTTCCAGTAAATCGCCTAAAGATTTATCAGCGATTGCAGACAATAGTACAACACTTCTGGAAGCGCTGGTCATCAGAATATCTGACTTCATTGCAGCCCAGAACTAAATGGAAGGATAGTTCAACTCCTAATGTTCGAAAGGGTGCTTTAGTGTTTTGCGCGAGAACCACTTGCCCGTATGAAAATTGGAAGAATATGTGAGGTGTTTCCGGGAAATGACGGGTTAATTCGCGTTGTGAGTATAAAGTTGCCAAATGGTATTGTGAAACGGGGTGTACACAAAATTAGTGATGAAAACTGAAGCGGAATTGTTTGTATCCGATTGTTCTATGTTAAATAGTTTTTTTGTATTAAATTTAAGATGTTGAAAGCCAATCAACCTTTCAAGGCGGGCGGCCTTATGTTCACCAAGAAATCATTCATTGTATTTTTAGCATGCAAATAACCCAAACAAAACTGTTTATCTGTATGTATTTATGTATCTACAGTCTGAACACCGATGATTCATTGTTTCAAGCAGTCTGTCGCTAACTTGCAAGGTTATCGGTCGAAAGGGTTAAAACCTACTTGAACATTATATTTATGTTGTTAAATGTTAATACAGTTTTAAAATCTAAAGAATTGTTTTAATCAAGACAGTGCAAAAATGGTAATAAATCAGTGATATATTGGACAACGGTCTGATCGACAATAACGCGGCGAAAGCCCAAACACATAATAATAATAATAATAAAATTAATAATATTAAAATAATCAAGTCATTAATGATAAAAATTTTAATATCGCTGAAAAATTGTTAGTTGAATGAATTATAAGCCGAATAAATTTTTATTCTCATACAAAGAATTGTTTAATTGTAAAATGTTCCAAGTAGAAAATCCAAGTACAAGTAATGACTAATATAATACATTGGTGATGTGCTTTTATTAGACGAATCCGATATATTCCGATATATCAGTACTCAGTTGGTCCCAATGAACAGATGTAATAAGGTGAAGAGCGACAGAGAAGTGAAGAGATGATACTGATCAGTTGAATTTGACTGTAGCTCGAGAGGACCTATTTTTAAGTTTGACAATAGTTTTCTTTAAAATTTAACGAGCTTATATTTTATACAAAAGTATGTTTTGACAATCACGTAAGACGAAATTACTTCACATCGATTATTTATAATTGTATATTTGAACTTTTCATATAGTCCAACAAGAAAGAGTTGTCTGGTCGTTAGGTTGGAAGCTCCCCACTACTGATTTTTACATAATGATCCAACGCTACCCACTATGCGGCATTTAAAAAATTAAATATTGAATAATAAATAAGAGTTATTTGTGTTGTATGAGTGACTTCAGTGTTTTCTTTAGATTATAATTGTGCGTGTCGATTTTCAACGAATCGTTCGAAGAAACGTAGCAACTTTTTTCTCGGTGTAGCGGAAAAATAAAGGAGACTGATAAACGCCAACAAATTATATTGAAAACAAAAACACAAAATAAACTAAATGAATAAAACTTAAGAAACAAATAAACTTAAAGTCAAGATAAAAATATGCGTGGTGAAATCGATAAAAACGTGTCTTTGCGACTCATATTGAATAGTTGAAGGTTAAACAGTGCTCATCGAGGTTTCGTAGGGTGTATACGTACAATATTTGCGTTGCATCAGTGACTAATATTTACATCGTTGAGAGTGTCGATTAACAACGAATAATTCTCGAATAAAACAGTTCACATTTTCATCTTAATTTTTAATACATTTTCGGATAGCTGGTGACTAAATAATAAAGCATTCCTAGAAGAAGACGTACCTTCGTCTGAATTACAATTTCTAGTGAAATTCTTTCACGTTAGTGAAAGAAATGAAATCTCCAGTAGCATCATGGAGGCCTCATCGAATCGACATAAGAGGGACTGCTCGTAAGTATCAGTTGAACTTTATTGTTATTATTTTTAACCCATCGAAATTAATATTAAGAAGTTAAAAGGGACTTACATCAGTAATTTACTTAAATTCCTAAATTCTCAAATTGATCTAGTATTTTATTTTTTATACCTAATACAATCTCACAGAGTCCTACAAAGAAGCTTTGATGAAATCACATAAGCTGGAAGTTGATCCTTACTTATTTTCAACTGATACAGAAGATCGCATAAAAAAAAGAACAATTGAGACAACAGTGTGGTTTAGAAACGACCAACAATAACAAATCGAGTATGAAGTTATTATCAGCATGTTCATTATCATAGGATCAAGCATTATATTTGAATAGGAAAACTTCAAGTAAGTAACACATGCATAACATTTTATTTTCGTCAAATTGAAACAAAAAATCATGTTTTTTGTTATAATTATTTTAAATCAACAACAGTTGATAATTAAAGTTATAAAAATATAGATAAGAATATATATATCAAACTGTTTTTGTTTTTTAGAAACTTTGAAAACAGAATTTCAAAACACCCCGGGTGCAACGATGTTAAAGGAGGATGACTATTATTCAACTCTTGGCTCTATTTTCAATAATGCTCGAGACTGGGATGGCAATTGCCAGAAGAGGGCCAAAAACAATGCTGAGCAGCAATTATAAAGAAAATTTTCTTAAATATCTAATTTTTTATTTTATATTGTATTATGATTATTTTTCATTCATTTTTAATATATATTTAATATATTAATAAATAACCATTGTAACTGCATATATAACAGTGAATTTGTATTTCTCATTTTATATTCCATTACTTTATGAAACTATAAAGTAATAAATATAATAAATAATAATAATGAACTTAGTGTATCAAAACACTATGTTGAGTATTATCATTTATATAATATTCATTATTTTATACTAAAGTAAAGTAATTGTCTATAAAATTCCCAATATTAATCATAATTAATTAATTTAAGTAATCAGGCTTGAATAATATATTATAACCTGATCCGGCCCTGATTAAATTTCGTGGTCCGGTCCTGATTAAATTTCCCGATCCGTCCCTGGTTTAATTTCCTGATCCGGCCCTAGTCTGATTACCTCATCCGGCCCTGGGTTGAATGCCTGATCCGGCCCGGATCGTTTGAGGCGTTACATTCCTGGTCAGGACCTGATCATATTGCCTGATCGGGCCCTGATCAATTTTAAGGAAAGCCGGATCTGGCCCTGATCTGAGCCCTAACAAAATGTTAGTCGGGATGCTCCTATCTCATGTATGTACCATTTTTGTAAAACTTTGTCTTCCATTATCCCGTGTAGTATACTTTTATCATACATATCTCCTGTTGTCAGCCGGTTTTCCGCATTCGTAACAATGATGATGGTGTCTCTCATGCAGGTGTCATATGAAAACGAACACTACATCCTCATATTTACAGACTAAGTTCTGATGGATACTCAAGTCCATAGAAAAAAAAAACTATATAATGGTTCAACCACGTTTCAAAGCATGATGGACGAGATCCTCAAAGAGTAGCTATACAAGTTCGCTTTCGTCTGTATGATGAATGCTATAATCATAGTTTCCAAAAGCCTCTACGACCACATCCTTTATCTTAAACGAGTTACTGGACTATATTGAAAAGAATATTAGTCTACCAATCACGTTTAGAAGTTAGGAATTATTAGAATACCCATTACTTAAACAAACAACACATGGGCTATTAAATCGGTCTCGAATATAGAAAAACCGTTATTTATTATTATTTGTTTTCAAACCGATAGAAAAACCAACTTAACATTAGATAACTCAAAATTTGATCATTGTAACTTAAAATCTATCAAATTATATGTAAACTCTGAAATGTATCCGTATGATTTAAAATTAATGTAAATTATAATCAAAACCAATTTACAATGTTATACCAAATATATACTAAATTTCAACGATCCCTATTATTGGAATAAAGGTAGCGAGGAACCCATACTGTCACCGGATCTGTTTAAGAAACAGGTACCGCTAGTTATAATTGATTATTCACACCAAAGTGAAACGATTAAAAACGGTGCTATTAATATTCTATAAAAAAAATATGCCTGTTAAAATTAAGTTTAAGTGTCCTAAATGTAAAGGCGAAACTGATGAACCCAATACGAATTGTATTCCATGCACCTTTACAGAATATATGAAGATGAAAGGTGGTCATAAACACATTCCACATACATATTTTACTCAAAAGGATCCCTCGGCTGATAAGGATAGATACTAGGGTTTATAAATGTTTCAAATTTCATTTCAAGTTCGAATATCTGTAAGTGCAAAAGAACATTCTAGTAAGTATCATATGACTCTTTTGTAAGTAATTGTATTTCTATTTAAACCACCAAATCAATATCAATCTCTATCACCTAAATATATATGAAAATCATTGGTTGAGATGAAACTTTCACGGATTATCGTGGGAAGATGGAAAAATTGATTATTATCTCTAAAGACATCTGCTGAAGTTAAATGATGTTACAGCTATTTATGTAAAAGGATTAGAGAAGGTTCATTAGATTCTAGAAATTCTGGATGATAAGAGTATTAATATTATCAACTTAGAAAATCTACAATGTCCATCACTTCAGAAACTTGAAGAGGGGTACTCTTATTCACCTTGTAATTCACATGATTTAGTACGTAATATACCAAATTGTGTTAGAGAAAATATAATAATTATTAAGATTGTTTCTTAAAAACAAAAATGTAATATATGGTTGTTGTTGTGGTGAGGATACAATATAGTAGGTAATAAAAAAAAGATATATAAAATGTTATCTCTTTCATTATTAAATTAGCTGCAGTTAAAACAACATTAACATGTTGAAAGTAATAAGAAGAATAAATTTGTAATCAGTTTAAGTTCATGTCGGTCATTGAAGCAAAGATTACAAGAAAGATTACAAAACAAAAATTATATAATAAAAGTAACCCAAAAAAAAATTCTTCATTACCTCGTTACAAATGACAGAGATACGGAGTGAACTACTGAAAATTAATAGTGTTGAAAACGTTAAAGGAAGGTAACTATAGGTTGTGTGAATTAGAGGCTAAAGAAATCGAAACGTTACCACGACAATACTTATTAGACCACATCAATTACTATTCCCGTTATTTAGCATTGGATAAATTACCTACATACTTAAAAGAAGATGAAGAATTTAAACTAGAGTATCCATGTTTTGAACGTTACAATAAGGGCAGACTGCAAATTGATGGTCCACCACCTACTAAAAGGAAATGTTACGGGTGTTTATTAAGAAAAAATTGACCAGTAATATTGAATTATAGTTTTTTTTATTCAATCAATTCTTGAAATAAATATTTTTTGGTTATCAAAATCATGTGCGTCTTTTGTAATTACACGTTTTTCGATAAATTCTATTAAAATTCAGTAGTAAGTATAATAGCTGGATTGATGTAAATGTAATAATATAATAAAACTTATAATAATATTATATTAAACAAAACGACAGTTTATTATTAAGTGAATTAATATTTTTGTCTATCAAAATTATAGCAACTAAAACACTGAATATTCTTTTTGATGATTACATGTTCTTCAAATCGAATAAGAAGGGGTTTACAAAATTGTATGTATTCGTTTTGTATTCGTTATCGGTTGTGTAAATGTCTGATAAAACTGCATCGTAATCTTGTATGACATGCTGTTACACATCGATTCATATGTATCGAAACTGTTAAAACAATAAGCGTTATTCGTTATCGGTTGTCTGGTAAAATTGCATTATAATCTTGTATGACACGCTGTTATACATCGGTTTATATGTATCGGCACAGTTAAAGCAATAAGCGTGTAAGAATTAATAACCTTATCATGTTTCTAAAAAATATATACAGGGTTGCTCATTAGTGCGTCAAAGGTCAATATGGTCTTTATTAAATCAGATTGGAGAATTTTTTTTATTAGAATGGTACAGTATCAAAAGACGCATATTTTAAAAATAGTTTGATATATACAGGGTGAATCACTAAATCGGAGCACGTTCCAACATATTTTTTTTAAATGAAACACCCTGTATATTATTTGTTTTTCATAATCTACTTAAAATTGTCTTTTCAATGATACAAAGATTTTTGGGTTTGGATGTTGCATTGTTGAGTTTATAATGAAAATGTAAAAAAATTGGTTACAACAGGATTTGGCTTTTTAGTTCAATGCATGAGTATTACGATTAGTTGAGATGAAATATTTAGTTGTTATGCTGTCAACGGATGTACTAAACTTCTATATACTTTAAGTCCAAGCATTAACGGTCGTCATCAAACAGTGTTGCGATAGATATAAGAAAACATTTTGTAATAAGGAACGGAAAAGGCTCCAGGCTGACGAAATGGTTATGATTCAGACAAATGACCATCCACTGGTATTGAAGAAGTTTATTCATTGTTACTGCTATTAACGTATTAAATTGTAACTGCAGAAACATTTAACGTTTTCTTTACATGTTCATACAATTTACAAAATTAATTAAAGACAAACTTGTGTTAAAACGTTTATTTATTTACACAGATAAGTGTATACAATCAATAAAAAAGTTTGATTATATAACATTAGAACATTATTTTCATATATAGATACATACAAGTGAATATGACAAGTTGTTCCTAAATAGTATCAATAGATTCTTGTGGAAATGAAGAAGCCTCGAAAAGTTTTTGAATAAAATATTCTCCAACCGTTAAGTTGTTTTTATGGGGCATATCAAAATTTTTGACTACTTGGTCAATGGTATTATTCAAGTTTGAAATGGAACTTTCCGAGTTTTTTTATATTATAATGTCCCCAAGGAAGCGTATTAGTTGTTTTCGGAATTAAGAAACGTTTATCGTCTTTAGGGCAAAGAGCTACTTTAGTTTTCATTTGGGTGTACATAGTATGGAGGTCAGAAACAAAAACATTCATACATTTTCTAATGGTGGAATTGTCCCTAATAACGCGAAGATAATCATCAACTCCCAGATGCAGTTTAATAACGTTCTTCTTAACACCTTTAGCTTTCTTAACAATTTGATCAACCGCTTCAGCACAATACGCTTTAGCTCCGGTTCCATAGAATGCTTTAATGGGATTATTAGGAAACTCATCTTTGAATTTACCGATAACGGATGTGGTAATGGGAATATTGAAACTATTATCGCGAGGATAATTGGAAGTATCAAAGTAATGGATATTTTCAACAATATCGCGGTAAAAGTTTTCAGTGTACACTTTCAAAATGAAAGAATCTGTATCCATATACATCAAAGAAATATTTTGATGATATTTTAGTTTAAGAAAGCTGTTGTAGAAATCGTACATAACAACTTTTGATAAATCCAATATGGTAAAACCAACATAGAGAGGTTTATCGTAAACAATACGTAATTTATTCATCTGAATAGCTACAAAGTTGGGAATGAAAATCTTAAAATTTTTGAAATTAGGTTTAGCTATTAACGTTTCAGCACCTAAGAAGCGACCCGAATTTTGCCAATGTGTAACTAATTTGACATCAACTCGTTTATCAACGTTCTCCATCGTCTTTCCG
The DNA here is from genome assembly GCA_029378335.1 of Agrilus mali. NCBI lineage: Eukaryota > Metazoa > Arthropoda > Insecta > Coleoptera > Buprestidae > Agrilus > Agrilus mali. Next base: position 14,961,647 of record CM055660.1, read on the forward strand.
AAAACACTGTTATTCATTAATTTAAAGAAAGATTTCCCAAATTTATTTTCAGACAAATTACGTTTTCGGGTATTTAAATCAATGAAAGGTTTTAACCAATCGGATTGTCTAAACTCGATAACTATGAATTTTAAGTAGTTTCAGTCCATTGCGAAGGGCTTGTTGCAGCGTTAGATAATGAACAACATATTTTGTTTTATTCATAAGGTTAGGTATAAGTTTTTTGATTCTACCATTAGCATTAGCAGGAGAAATAATATTTTCAACTAAAAAAGGGAGATCAGCATGTAAATCATGGAGGTGTTGGGGATATTCAACATCGACTTCAAGTACATAACCGTATTCAGAAGAAGCATCTAAAGAGAGAATATTCAATTCAATAATTTCGGTTTCGTTTAGCCAACGAAAGTGGGAAACAGGAAGGAATTGACTCATACTATGTCCATACAAATTAGTAGCATCTAAATACATAATATAAGAAGTAGGAATAGAGCTGTTATAATCTGGGAGGTGGGGATTGTTAGCGAAATACATTCTTTCAACGCATTGACTTATACCTCCACGAATACCTTTTTGAAAAAATTTTAACATCGATATCGGTTAAAAGTTCTAAATTAATACGAGTGAATTTTAACATGCTATCCCACGCAGGACCTGGTGCAGTGTAATACTGAGCTGGGTCTAAGTCATAAGTGGTAATACAAATTTTTCGGAAATTCTCGAAAACATCTGCTAATAACAGAACGTCTGTTTTTAAGTATAGGTCAGAGTATTCTCCGAGAGTTGAACAAGAGAAAGCGTTCCAAACAGTTTTAGCTCTTTCATAATCCTCATCGGAAATGGGGAGGGAAGTTAGTTTATCGAAAAAATCGTCTTTCTCTGGAAACGTTGTTTGATCAAGCTTGTAGTGTAACTTACCTAGGCCAACGTAATCGTCAAAAACTTCTTACCCTTCGTTGTGTTGAAAAGCCAGGTCTTGCCAAAAATGACAAATTGTACTCTGGTACGGGTTTACCATTAGAGGAACAAGGTGAATTCATACCTCCTTTTTAATTCAAAATCAAAATCAAATATAAATTTGGAAATGAGTGTCAGACTCAGCCTGTGGCTAGCGTGGAAAAAGAGCCTGACAAAGAAAACCATAATCTCAGCCACTCAAATATTTAAAAACAAATTCAAATAAACATAAAAATCAAAATATCAAGTTCAAGTAAATCACATATAAATCAAATATCCAATGTAAAACTAAATTCAGATAAAACACAAATAAATCAAGATATCAAATATAAAAAAAATAAGTTCCAGTGAAAAACATGTAAATCAAAATATCAAATGTAAAAATATGTTCAAGTAAAACACATGAAAAATCAAAATATCCAATGTAAAAATCAATTCAAATAAAACAGGTAAATCGAAATATTAAATTCAAATAAAATGGTAAATCAGAATATCAATGCAAAAATAAAATCAAGAAAAACACAAGTAAATCGAAATGTCAAATCCAAGTAAAATGGTAAATCAAAATATCCAGGTAAAAATAAGTTCCAGGGTAACACATGTAAATCAAAAATATCCAATGCAAAAAAAATAAATTCAAGTAGAACACATAAAAATCAAAATATCCAGTGCAAAAATAAAATCAGGTAAAACATGTAATTGCAGGGTAAAAACAACACAAAGTAAAATGCACATAAAAAAATAAATCAATCAATAAGAAAATTCAATAAAACACATAAATCAGGGCACACAAAAACACATAAAAGGGTAAAAACACAATAAGACAAAAACCAAATAAAAAGTATGTAAAATAATCAATAAGAAATTGTTGTAAAGATAATTAAAAATTCTCAAACAAAATGAAATCAAAACCAACTTTGAAAAGATAAATTAAAATTTTGTAGTTCTAGGCTCAACAAAAATGAAAAATAATTTGTGTAAGAAAATTTAGAAAAACATGAAAAATTCACAAAATGTAAACAAAACCCAATTTCCCGAATGTTTGATAAATTTTGACACAATTTGAAATTCAATCCCTACAAACAGCAGCACATTTTAAAACCAAAATAATATTTGTTAATTTAGGGATCTGGAGTTCCTAAGGAAGCAATCCAGATAACGATGATTGTTGGAACGCATCGGGCTACACGACTAATGTTTGTTTGCATTTTCTATCTAGTCTATACATCTTTCTCGTTGAGCAAGACATCATCGATAAAACTCTCAATATAACAAAAGCCCCTGTTATACTCCCATCAACGTCCACACGGGAGAAAATATTAGTACTTACAACAAGGCATTTCATACTTAGATTGAACCACAAAATGTTTACCCCTTTCGAAAATATACACAAATTATTATAAATTGAAAAATGAAATATTAATGTTAAGCCTGAAAAACTTTTTAAATGAAATAATTTAAAATATAATTTAGTAAGATTTACCTGAATTGAAATTAATTTAAAAATAAAAATTATTTAATTTAGTATGATTTACCTGAATTGAAATTATTTTAAAATGTAATTTATTTAATTTAATGAGATTTACCTGAATTGAAATTAATTAAAAAAAAAATGTAATTTATTTAATTTAATGAGATTTACCTGAATTGAAATTAATTTAAAAAATGTAATTTGTTTAATTTAGTGAGATTTACCTGAATTGAAAATATTTTAAAAATTCATAAACTATTGAACAGAGTTCCCATAGTATAAGAGAAAATAATAAAAAGTGAAATTAAATTTGAAACAATTAAAATTATAAAAATGATAAAACAAAATAATATTAATTTAGAACGAACAAAAAAGCTCAAACCCCAACGCCAAAACACGACACTTTAGTTGTCCGAAGCACTTTTCGGTAAGAAAGTTACCTTCTTCAGGGACTGAAGTGAACTAAACCTAAAAGAGAACTTATCCTAATATATACTGAAAGTTGTTAAGGTTCAGTGAACACGGTTCAGCAGCAATGGTGCCAGTTCCGCTTACTTTGACATATTTAGAGGATTTACTTAAAGAAAATGGTTTCTCCGATGACATTGTAGCTGAGTACATTACTCTAACTTCAATGTGCATGCGGCAAAATTATTTTCAAATAAACGGTTGCTTCTACGAACAGAAAGAAGGAACAGCTATGGGGAATTCCTTATCACCCTTCATAGCCGACCTATTCATGAGTCGTTTTGAAAGTGACCTTAGCCACCTAAAGTTTTTTCCTCGAATATGGCTTAGATACGTGGACGACATTTTCGCTATCTTCGATTTGAGCTCCAGAAGTCTCCAAGACTTTCTTGACGTTTTAAATTCACGTTTCGGTTCGGTCAAATTTACTGTTGAATTGGAGAAAGATGGCAAACTACCATTTTTAGATGCGCTGGTTATAAGAAATGGGAATTTTTTAGAATTTGATATCTATAGAAAACCCACTAATACCTCTAGATTTATAACCAACGAGTCTAATCATTGTGTTCAACATAAAATGGCTAGTTTTAATTTCCTTGTACACAGATTGCTTAGTTTTCCTCTTAGTAAAAGTAGATATCATAAGGAACTCTGTACAATTAAGAAAATTGCGATTGACAATGGTTACAATAGTAACATAATTGATAAATTAGTTAATAAGATTAAATTTAAGAATTCTGTTTCAAGATCTTCGACTTTTCAAACAGACACCAGTAAGACCAAGTTTATTACTATGCCATACGAGCCAAGATTTACTCGAGGATTCGAAGGCATTTTTCGTAAACTTGGTTTTCGCATTGCCTACAGTTCAAGTGGTAATTCCCTTCAAACTCTCCTCGGTAACCCCAAGGATAAAATTCCTTTCTTAGAAAAGTCGGGGATATATGAAATTAGCTGTAATGATTGTAGTAAAAAATATATTGGACAAACTAGACGCTCGATCCAAACTAGGTTCAAGGAGCATTTAGCTCATGCACGGTTTGGTAGAGCCGAAAAATCTAGTGTTGCCCAACATATTCTTACTGAAGAACATAATATTAATATTAATAATCTTAAATTAGTTAAGGAAGTTAGGAATAATTGTCTACTAGATAGTTTTGAAAGTTTATACATTTGTAAAAATAACCAAATTTTACTTAACAATGACAAGGGTCCTATCCCTGGATCGCCGCTATTTAGTTTAGTTTAATTATCATCTTTTGTTATTGTCAAGGTCCATTGAACATCATCACCATTGCTGCTGAACCGTGTTCACTGAACCTTAACAACTTTCAGTATATATTAGGATAAGTTCTCTTTTAGGTAACTTTCTTACCGAAAAGTGCTTCGGACAACTAAAGTGTCGTGTTTTGGCGTTGGGGTTTGAGCTTTTTTGTTCGTTCTGCAACAACCGCCAAAGTTTTTCCAGTCTTCATTAATATTAATTTAGAATAATAAAATAATTATCATACCTGTTAGAAATGTAAATAATTTATAATAAAAAGTGAAATTAAATTTGAAACAATTAAATTATAAAAATGATAAAACAAAATAATATTAATTTATAAATAATAATAAAATAATTATCATACCTGTTAGAAATGTAAGTAATTAATCCAATTGGAAACAAAAACTCAAAAACACAGAAAAACTCAAAAATACACAAAATACAAATAAAGACACAAAACAAATTATAATCTGATTTTGAATACGAATTGAAATGAATTTAATTGAATTGCATATGAAACAGAATTTAATTGAATGGATCGAATCGAATAAGAAACAAAATTGAATGCCTTAAAAATCACCTCGCAGCCCTTTTAAAGACTTGTACTAATACGTCATCAAAACTAATCGAACCCAGGCCGCATCTAAGAAAAGTTCCTACAGGAAATCGATCTACGAGACAAGTACCAAAAATTTTAACTAAAAGAGGACATGTCTCACGTCAGCTCAAGAGTATTTATGGTTATTACACCCCATGTGTGCGAAACGCCTGAACACCAATAGTAAAACTATGCAGACCACACAGAAAAAAAAAAACATGTGGTTGTTTAGTTTATTTTACTCACGTAAAATGCAGGCAAATATTCAGAAAGCTATCAGAAAATTTAACAAATAATTTTGTAATACCATAATCGAAAAACTAAATAAAAAAAATTTTTTTTTTTTAAAGAAGCGTGCGTAAAATATTTAAAGGATTAAAGATGACCATCGGATACCACAGAACGCCCCTTTGAAGATTGGTTTGGAGATGCAGATGGTAATCTGTCAGTGAGAAACCGGTCTTCAATTTTGTAATTAGCACGCGCAACAGAAAAGGGTAATTTTGGCTACCGGAAAAGAAACAGTTACAGAGGGGTGGAAAAGAAACAAAATGTAGATATTGTTGATAATAGCCAAATATGATGTAATCTTTTAAAACTTCTGGTAGAACTAATTTGGGTAATTGTTGTGGAGAATCTATGAAACCTTGAAGTGAGAAAATCAATGGTTGAAGAAAAGAGTTGTTGATTTGAAGTTCACGGATATTTTTGAAAGAAGTACGTAAATTGCTGAGATGTCAAGTTCGAAAAATACAGCTATGTAGTCAGAAGTAAGAGGCATTACTCTTGGTTGATCGTTGGAAGTCAAAGAAGTATCAACTAAACCAGGAGGGAAACGGAAACAGGACAAAGTATCAGCAACGATGTTATCACGACCTCGGACATGTTCAATTTCAAAATCGAATTCATTTAAGTACATCGTCCACCTAGTTAAACGATCATTTAGAAGACGACAATGTTTTAGGAATTTCAAAGAACGATGATCAGTTCTAATAATAAGTTTATGTCCAAGAATAAGTGTTCGGAATTTCTTTAGACCGAAAATGATGGCTTGTGTTTTATCAAGGTCAGTAAGGACGCCCCTAGTTGTTAAAATGTGGCCGAGAAATTTAACTTCTTGTTTAAGAAATTGTGATTTTTCAAAGTTGTCATGTTGATTTTTTTTTTTTTTTTTTAATTTCGAAAACAGCTGATCTAAATGGTTAAGATGTTCAGTGAAAGATGCAGATACAACAAGCAAATCGTCGACATATTTGAAAACAAAAGATTGTAATTCAGGACCCAAAATAACAACGATGGCACGAGTAAATGAGCCAACAGCAGTTCTTAACCCAAAAAGAAGGACTTGAAAAGTGTATGACCTTTTATTAAATGAACTGGCATCGTGTAATTGAATATGATGAAAATACTTATTGGTCCTTACAGGGTTTTTGTTGAAGATGATTTGGTATTTAATTAAAAATTGTAACAAATCTGATTTCTGGAATTCTGGTGTGTGATGAAGGATCTCAATTTTTTTAAACAAAATCCTCTGATATTCATATGTGAACTAAAGTCGAATAGAACAGAAATAGAAGAACTCATCTCAAAGGTTTCAATTGTGTTGTTTACTGTTTCGTTGGAAGGATATTCTACAGCAGAATGTTATAAAGACTGAGTAGGACCAAAAATAAATATTGAAAAACTATCAGAAATACTATTAATGACAAGGGGATTAGTGGTGTAATCTACTTTAGTATGATTCAAATGAAGACAATAAATACCAAGGATAACTGGTTGAACTAAATTTCTTGACTACTAGAAAAACAGGAGAAAACGACGTGGGTACACTAGGTTTATTGGCAAAGGCCAGGGCAACACGTTTCCAATCAATACTACCGTCAGGGTCCAAGTTGTGTCCAGTTGAAAGAGTTGGTTGATGTGAAGCACTAGGTCTGAGAGTACTCTGATGAGTGGGTTGGAAGTCAAACCTGAGTTTCCCACAGGAAGCGCCCCTGGACTCTTGTCAGTACTCTTGCTGGGAAAAGTAAAACAACAGCAGTACGATTGTAAAGAACAAAACAAAATGTGAAAAATAAAATTTGATAACTCTTTTGTTCCTCAAAATGATCCGACGAAAGTACATTATCCTGGTCACGGCACCAAAATCTGTAGTATAACTTACCTAGGCCAACGTAATCGTCAAAAACTTCTTACCCTTCGTTGTGTTGAAAAGCCAGGTCTTGCCAAAAATGACAAATTGTACTCTGGTACGGGTTTACCATTAGAGGAACAAGGTTAAATAAAACACAGTGAATTCATACCTACTTTTTAATTCAAAATCAAAATCAAATGTAAATTTGGAAATGAGAGTGTCAGACTCAGCCTGTGGCTAGCGTGGAAAAAGAGCCTGACAAAGAAAACCACGATCTCAGCCACTCGAATATTTAAAAACAAATTCAAATAAACATAAAAATCAAAATATCAAGTTCAAGTAAATCACATATAAATCAAATATCCAATGTAAAACTAAATTCAGATAAAACTCAAATAAATCAAGATATCAAATATAAAAAAAATAAGTTCCAGTGAAAAACATGTAAATCAAAATATCAAATGTAAAAATATGTTCAAGTAAAACACATGAAAAATCAAAATATCCAATCTCCCATCAACGTCCACACGGGAGAAAATATTAGTACTTACAACAAGGCATTTCATACTTAGATTGAACCACAAAATGTTTTACCCCTTTCGAAAATATACACAAATTATTATAAATTGAAAAATGAAATATTAATGTTAAGCCTGAAAAACTTTTTAAGTGAAATAATTTAAAATATAATTTAGTAAGATTTACCTGAATTGAAATTAATTTAAAAATAATAATTATTTAATTTAGTATGATTTACCTGAATTGAAATTATTTTAAAATGTAATTTATTTAATTTAATGAGATTTACCTGAATTGAAATTAATTAAAAAAAAATGTAATTTATTTAATTTAATGAGATTTACCTGAATTGAAATTAATTTAAAAAATGTAATTTATTTAATTTAATGAGATTTACCTGAATTGAAATTAATTTAAAAAATGTAATTTGTTTAATTTAGTGAGATTTACCTGAATTGAAAATATTTTAAAAATTCATAAACAATTGAACAGAGTTCCCATAGTATAAGAGAAAATAATAAAAAGTGAAATTAAATTTGAAACAATTAAAATTATAAAAATGATAAAACAAAATAATATTAATTTAGAATAATAAAATAATTATCATACCTGTTAGAAATGTAAATAATTTATAATAAAAAGTGAAATTAAATTTGAAACAATTTAATTATAAAAATGATAAAACAAAATAATATTAATTTATAAATAATAATAAAATAATTATCATACCTGTTAGAAATGTAAGTAATTAATCCAATTGGAAACAAAAACTCAAAAACACAGAAAAACTCAAAAATACACAAAATACAAATAAAGACACAAAACAAATTATAATC
>CM055660.1:14970396-15009588 GCA_029378335.1 Agrilus mali
CAACGAACCAGCATGAATTGAGGAGTTTCTTAGGATTATGTTCGTACTATAGAAGATTCGTGAAGGGATTTGCGGATGTGGCTCGCCCCTTGCACAGACTTACCGAGAATGGAGTGCCTTTTGATTGGACGAACACCTGTCAAGAAGCTTTTCAAGTTCTTAAAAATAAGTTGTCTAACACCCCGATTTTGACTTACCCCTAATTTGGAAAACCATTCATAGTCGACACCGATGCGAGCAATGTGGGTATTGAAGGGGTTCTTTCTCAAGTTCAAGACGGCAAAGAAAGAGTAATCGCATATTTTAGCAAGACACTGTCAAAGCCCGAGAAGAACTATTGTGTGACCCGCCGAGAACTATTGGCCGCGGTGAAAACTAAAGAACATTTCCACAAATATCTATATGGGCGAGAATTCCTGCTGAGAACTGACCACTCTTCTCTTAAATGGTTGTTGCAATTCCGAAACCCTGAAGGACAGGTGGCCAGATGGTTACAGCGTTTACAAGAGTACAATTTCAAAATTGAACATCGGCCAGGAAAACACCATGGTAATGCCGACGCCTTATCAAGACGACCATGCCCACGGAATTGCAAACATTGTTCTTCTGTGGAACGAAAAGAAGGGTTAGAACAAGTTCCATGCCTACATACCACCGTGGAGAGACAAGAGAATTGGGAAGACACAGTGTTGATGGAGGAACAGCGAACCGATGATGACCTATGGCCTATCATGAAATGGAAAGAGACAGGAGAATCTCGACCAAAATGGGCGGACTTAAGCCCCCTTAGTACTACTACGAAATGTTATTGGGCCCAATGGGATTCACTAAAGCTCGAGAATGGAGTCCTTAAAAGAATATGGGAAAGTCCAGACGGGACCAAGAAGCGCCTACAAGTTGTGTTGCCCAAGAAGAAGACGAAAGAAGTAATAAAAGAGCTGCATGCTAGGACTGGAGGTGGACATTTTGGAGTGAAGAAGACATTAGAGAAAATACGTGAACGATATTACTGGGTGAACGCTAGATTGGATGTGGAAGACTGGTGTAGAAAATGCGAAATATGTGCTTCCAACAAAGGTCCGAGAACCAGGACACGAGAAAAGATGCACCAGTATAACGTCGGAGCACCATTCGAAATTCGAAAGAATAGCCATGGATATCGCTGGTCCCTTTCCCCGAACTGAAGATGGCAACCGCTACATCCTCGTTGTGATGGATTACTTCAGCAAGTGGCCGGAAGCCTATGCAATCTCCAACCAGGATGCAACCACCGTGGCGGAGGCAATAATAAACAACTGGATCAGCCGATATGGAGTTCCTATGGAGATTCACACTGACCAGGGCCGAAATTTTGAATCAGAAATATTCCAACGAGTATGTGAATTGATGGGGATAAGGAAAACTAGAACGACTCCGCTGCATCCTCGGTCTGATGGCATGGTAGAGCGATTTAATGCGACTATAGAAAACAACCTGCTGATGTTTGTAAACGATCATCAGACCGACTGGGATCGCCACATTCCCTTATTCCTTCTGGGCTATAGGACATCCATACACGAGACCACCGGACATGCTATTCGGGAAAGAACTGAGACTACCTGCTGATCTAATGTTTGGTCGACCTGAAGATTCTTCGCTGTCCACGGACGATTATGTGTCTAAACTACGCGAGCGGCTTAACACCATCCATAAAGCCGTCAGAACAAGAATAAAATTCGAAAGTGACCGGATGAAGACCCGCTACGATCAGCGAGCGAATTCCACTGGATTCAGGGAGGGCGACCGTGTATGGCTCTATAACCCAGTTCGCAAGAAAGGAATGTGCCCAAAATTACAACGGAATTGGGAGGGCCCGTACAAAGTGATTACCCGGATAAACGATGTCGTCTACAGGATACAACGTGGCCCCAAATTGAAGATGAATGTTGTACACCTCGACCGGTTGGCTCCATACACAGTGGAAGAAACTGATCGGGACGATCAGCGCTAGAGGGGGGGGGCAGTGTGACAGATGTGTCATTCTGACGTTGACAAGCGCCGACTGCGAAAATTGTGTGGAAGTAATCTATGACGCGTTCCAGAAAGTCTGAGAGTTGCTGGACGTTTCGAGAGTTGCCTAGAAACGTCCATAATACTATATAAGGAACAGCGTTGGACAGTTTGACAGTATTTGATAGAAGAGAGCGACAGAGATAAGCGAGAAGAGAAGAAAGCGATTGACGAGCGAAATAGTTATAGAGTTATTGTTGTTATCGAAATAGATATTGAATCGTTGTTGTGTTGGAGTTAATTTAAATAAAAAGTGTTAAGAAAAAAACAACAGCATGGAGCTAATGCTGCGTTTGCAAATCATATTTGCTATTTAAACCGCTCTCACTTCGTAGCAGCATTACTTGCTCGGAAGGGTTTCCCGGTGTATCAGTTATGCCTTTCAGGCATACTTTCGCATAAACTGTATGGAAGATAGAGGATTCTGTTGTCAGTTATGTATTGACAACAGACCTCTGCTTTTCTATCGTAGCTGTAGAGAATATAATCTCGATGTTGTAAACTGCTGCTGTCGATCTTGTCTCGTCAGGGGTAAAACTCATACCTCTGTGAAAAGACTGGTACCTATCAAGGTTAGTATATATTAGAGGTTGCCTCAATAATTCTAACCAATAAGAGCAGTGCGCGGGCTGACGTCACCAGGTATGCCCTTTTAAATAAGTTACGCTTATCGCATGTTGTGTAGCGCAGAACAATTGTAATAAAAAGGATTATTTAAATAATTTTATGAAAACCCATGTACTTAATTTTGTTTTTATGCCTAGTACCTACACATTTATCAGAGATATATGTGATTAACCTTATATCTTTATTATTGACTTTCTACAGTAGTGAGTCAATCTAGAAGTGTCTTAAAGTAAAAATCAGTGGTATCCAATAGTATGAGCTAAAACTATTGTTGTATAAAAATAGGTTTACATAGACAATAAAATAAGAAAATTTGCTCTTTAATGCCCACATTCTCTATATAATTGTTTCAACATTTATGTCCTTTGTGAAGTGATTTTTTTATATTTTATCCACAATGTAAAGAAAGAAATACACAAATTGCAGAGATATAAGAATAAAATTGTTTATTTATTTAATAAATAGTATACGGGCAATACATAAAACAAATAACGAATAACAAATTTACGAAAAATACTTAATGTTTAATATAAAAATAATTAGGTATTAACGGTTTTCCTACAGTGTTTCTGGAAATGCTTAATGTTTTCAAACATCTATCATCAGGATGCTCTATGCTTCTTTCGTATCGTTGAACTTACGTCCAGCTGTGACTAAGTTGGTGCTAGCATTCGCCAATTCATTTACTAATTAGGTTATAGTTTTTCGATACTTTTTGATTGTTTTTCTATCTAAACTAGTTTCAGCCGGTCGTTTTACACCATGGGAACGTTTATTCATATTTAAATATTTAATCCTAATAAATATACGCTGTCGCACGAAAGCATCAATTAATTCAGACGCTATTTCAAGCTGATTTTCCAACAATTTTCTTGAAATATAATTGGCAGTCCTCTTAATAATACCTGCACCCCTCGTAAAAGTTTGTTTATTGTATTTTAAAAAATATTTCTCCATTACAAGTACATTGCTTAACCAAGAGGCTGAAGGTTCAATTAGCCCCCCAAAAGACAAACTTTGAACCCATGTTGGTAATGAGTAAGAATGTATTTCCTTGTACTTGTTGTGTGTGTAGTCACCAAGATTGGGGTATTTGTGCATAAATTTGCGAGCAAGAAATCCAGCAACATATTCTATTCCATCCTTTTCTGTCTATTTTTTGTTGGTTTCTGAACTGGTTGAACTCGATGAAGACACACTACATCTACATCAGTCTTTTCATACGGTTCTAAGGGCGGTGGTGGTAATTTTGGTTTAATGTGAACTCTTTTTAAAGCATCTTTTAATATGTAGTCTTCGTTAAAGTCTTCTTCAGTATCTATATTTCTATGCCTTTGAACAACTCCAGGATTTTTGCCTAGTAAAATCATTCGTATTCGGTAAATAGCACTTAATGCTGCAGGATGATCATGCAAGCCTCCACGAACCCGTATCTGAAACGTGCAAGATAAAGTACAATAATAAATTTAAAGGTAGAAAAATATTTACCTGTGAAAAAAAATTTTCTAAGCAATCCTGATTAAGGCGATGAGTTAAAATGTATTCAATTCCATATTTTTATTTTTATTCCGTGTATAAATTTTGCAGAGATTCACATGAAATGAGAACTCCTTTCTGAAAAACTGCAAGTGACGTCTTAGTACGGCCGGACAGGTCGCGACAGCGCATATCATGCATTAGCTTCTTTATATCCATCAGAATTTGAGTTTGATTTTCCAATTGTTTGCCATATGGCAGTTTTGTTGGTACTTTAGCTGTTGGAGTGTAGCTATTAAATAAATCGAACCATTTATTTATAAGGTCTATGAACATTCCAAGGTTGCGTGCTTCATTTTTGTCTTTTCCTGGCAAATATCGTAACAATGCAGTACTTGTGGTGTTGGATAGTAACTGCGATGCTAATGTAATATTTTGTCGTTGTGATTTCACACAGTTAATATGGAGCGGAGTTAATTTATGGTAAGATGAAACTTCAGAGTCTCTGTCCTCTATATGTTGCCTTGAAGGTTCCTTTGTTATCACTTGCCCGTCTGGTAAACAAAATCCCTTATCTAGGAGCCAATTTCTTATCAACTTTAAGAGATGAGGAACATCAGCTAAAAAATAAAAATTGTGGGCAGTTACAGGATGTGGATAGAATGTTTTATTTACATCAATTCCCAGAGCTCCCCATACTCCGATATTAGATCCTCCACAATCCGAGCCAAAGGCAACAACAGAATATTTGATACATTGTAATTCTTCAAAAATTAAATCTAACAATTGTTTTGTAATGTTAGTGTCAAAGCCAATAAATATCGGCAAATAATCCACGGGCCATAATGACTTGCATATAGTTATAGGGACCTACAATGTCATCATCCTTTTGGTCATATTCGTACAAGGCAGCAACTTTAATTTCATCATATACAAGCACAGTAATTCGTTGTACATCTGTTTTGGTGCTTCCTGCAACTTTCATTATCTAAAGAACATCTTTTAAAATACCATTTTTTAAAATTATGTTCGATGTCCATCTTTGAAGAGAGGAAATACCAGGTAATGGATATTTTAGGGTCTGTCTCACATATATATACGCTCGTTTACTAAAATATCTTAGTGTAAAAGCTCTACTTATTTCTTCACTGGTTCACCATGCTTTAGATTTCCTTTCCATGACCACATCAACTTGATTTTTTGTTAAAAAAGTTCCAAGAATTTCAGTAACTTTTTCATTTACATATCCTTGATTATCCAACAATTTTTGCAATTCCCAATTCCGGTTTTGCTCACACTCCCAAAATTTTTGAGTTTCTTCTTGTTTTTTCTTTAACTGTTCATACTTTTCTAGCAGTTCAGCGTATTTCTTTCCTTCATCAATATGTAATTCTTCTGAACATGTCATTACATTTGCTATATTACCATTATTATCTGATGTAGAGGGATCAAATACTGGGAGATGTACAGAACTAGAAAGAACTGTTTCAGCTATTTCTCTATGATACTTTTTCTTCATTCGTTGTTCCCTACTACTACTCTCTTGAAGTGCTGAAGATTCTGGCTTCAAAAATAAAGATGGGATTGCTAAAATAATGAAAATATTAACTATGTATGTATGTATAAATTAATGCATGTAATAACATTTATTTATATAATGTTAATATATATATATATATACCACATGTACAAACAATTCACTATGTACTTCAATGTAAAAATTGAAGTAAAAATAACAGACTATTTGAGGCAAAGTGGAAAATGGAAAAGATTGCAGCATTGCCTACAATTGATTCTATTTGATTCAAAGTGCAGACTTCAAGCTACTTTTCAATTCTATAATTACTTTGACAAGGTTGAAATGATTTTTTAGAACTTTTAATAATTTATTCCTGTAGTTACCTGTAGCCTTCAATAATTTTGGTTTAATTTGTAAGAGTCGAGCTTTTAAAGAATCTTCATAATCGTTTTCCGTAAAATGCCTATCACAAATTCTTTTGTTTTTAGGATCCCATTTATCTTGTCGATAGCATTTATGAACCCATTCTTTTCTGACTTTTGGATCCTTTGGAAACCGAAAAAAGGACGACTTTTCTCCGGTCTCTTTCGCCTTTTTTGAGTTATTCTTACAAACAGCTACGCTACAAATCATTCCCCCCGGCATCTAGAATTAATAACAAATTTAAACGTATTTGTACAAATTGATCATAAAAGCTTTTATTCCATTACCTTCTCAGTAACAACAAGAACGAATATTTTAAAACGCCGCACAGTAATAAATATAGATAGTCCAATTCACAAGCAACGCTATATTATTAAAACAACAAATAAATCATCTTTAGTCGCCAAAAATAACACGTTTCAAACTAAAAATACTAAAAAGACAGCTACAAACAACGCACAAGTAACAACAAGTAATGGCACAAGTACTTAGCAAAATTCTTTGGGCATACCCGATGACGCGTCAATCCCCTCTTGCCTCTCTCCCCGCAAGGATTATGAGGCAACCGCTATCTATACCAACCTTGGGTACCTATAGTCAAAATTGAATCGTCACAAATCAATATCCTCTGTTCTAGAAGCTTCACAAGGTGAAATGATGTATTATACATAGAGCAGATACTATAAAATATTCAATGATTAACCCAAGTGTGTTTTCCTTAATTATTAATCGAGTCAACGTTCATCGGTTCATGTGTAAATAACAAAACTACGGCTCTCTTTATAAATCAATAGAATTCAATAAGCCATTGTTAACATTATACCTAGTACCTAAATTATACGTAACTATAAAATTATTTATATTATGCTGATGCAAACGTCGATGCTATGCTGCTCTACATGCTTATAATACTGAACAGTATTGATAGTACCGATGGGATGTGGGGGGGGGGGGATCAGGAGAGTACCTATACGTAATTGTTAATCGAGTCAACGTTCATCGGTTCATATATATTGAAATTGTTTAAACAGTAAGCGTGTGTGTGTATGTCTGTTGTTGATTGTCTGGTAAAATTGCATTATAATCACACACACCGTTATGCATACATACAAGCATTTTCTTTAGCGTATAATAACCTTACCACATGTTTCTAGAAAATGTATATATGGTTATATTAGGTGTGGTGATACTTTGATTATTATTGTATTTAAGCATGATATTCGGTAAAACTGTTGATAACGTAGAGTTATCCATTAGATATAACATATTATACATAAATTTATTCGTATTTCAATCGTTATAAATCAATATTCTCACTCCTATGTTCTATAATCAGTTTTTACACTATCGAAAGCTATGTAATTAGAACATCTAGTGATATTTGATAAAACTGCTGATAAAGTAGTTATCATTAAATTTCAGTAAAAAGTTTCAACGAAATAGATTTATCTATACCTTTACGTTTGTATTTGTAATTGTTGATCGTATATTTAAAGCATTCACTTTAATTTTTCACTTTAGTAATTGTTTACTCTTTAATAATAATGTAACAGTCTTCAATTGTAAGAGCATTTCTTTCAAATATACTTATTTCTTTGAAACTTTCATCATGTGTAATCAAGTATACATAAAAACAAGTCTATAAAGTATTTATCCATTAGACATAACACAACTGTTACGTCACAATTAATTCATATTTCAATCGTTACAAATCAATATCCTCTGTTCCAGAAGCTTTACAAGGCGAAATGTATTATACATAGAGCAGATACTATAAATTTTCAATTGTATATACCTTTTAATTATTAATCGAGTCAATGTTCATCGTGTATCGAAAGCGTATATGTATATCTGTAGGTGTTCACCGTCGACGACAAGTGATGTCTGTATATGATGAACTTACACATGATAGCTTGCAGAAATATTGGTAGGTATGAATGTTGTGGCAGGATATCTCGAAAACAAAAGTTAAAGTATTGTGTGTATATGTATATGTGTGAAGGTATCCAACAAAAGTAATGTGGAGCTAAAGCTGCGTCTGCAATTTGCTCGATGTAGACGGAGTAAGATGAAAGACGTAAAGCATGTGAATTTTAATACATAGACAGAGAGGAACGGGTATAGGTTTAATTAAAACGTGTGCGTAAAGTAGACATGTATGCGCGATATAAGTGAATTACAAAGTTATTGATGTAGATGTTCACCGTCGATGACAAGTGATGTCTGTATGTGATGAACTTAAACATGATAGCTTGCAGAATTATTGGTAGGTATGAATGTTGTGGTAGGTTATCTCGAAAACAAAAGTTAAAGTAGTTTGTGTATATGTATACATATTAGCAACAAAAGTAACGTGCAGGTAATGCTGCGTCTGCAATTTGCTCGATATAGACGGAGTAAGATACAAAGCGCGTGAATATAACATAGAGGAACGGGTGGAGGTTTAATAAAGACGTGTGTGTAAAGTATACATGTGTGTGTGTGTGCGACATCAGCGAATTGCAAATTTGTTGATGTATAGGTACTGAACGACAAGTGATGTTTGTCTGTGTATGATGAACTTACACGTCGATGACAAGTGATGTCTGTGTATGTGTATGATGAACTTATAAACTGGAAGACTATCTCGAAATGTCCACTGGATATAACACAGCTGTTACGTCATACTTCATTCATATTTCAATCGTTACAAATCAATATCCTCATACCTCTGTTCCAGATGTATATGTAAAGTAGACATGTATGCGCGATATCAGCAAATTGTTGGCGTAACTGTCGGTGTTCACCGTCGACGACAAGTGATGTCTGTATGTGATGAACTTACACATGATAGCTTGCAGAATTATTGGTAGGTATGAATGTTGTGGTACGTTATCTCGAAAACAAAAGTTAAAGTAGTGTGTATATATGTATACATATTAGCAACAAAAGTAACGTGCAGCTATTGCTGCGTCTGCAATTTGCTCGAAATAGACGGAGTAAGATGGAAAGCGCGTGAATATGACATAGAGGAATGGGTACAGGTTTAATTAAGACGTGTGTGTAAAGTATACATGTGTGTGCGACATCAGCGAATTGTAAAGTTGTCGATGTACTGAACGACAAGTGATGTTTGTCTGTGTATGATGAACTTACACATGATAGCTTATTGTTCGGTAAAGCAGAGCAGATGTCACCCGACTGCGTAGGCGTGGTTTACGCAATCGCTACTATAGTAGACATTTCAATCAACCGACAACGTCGAGAAGACGCAGATAAATATACCCTCTACTGTAGTAGACATATGAATCATAACCTTGAGCCACAAATTACAATTACGTCACAATTATCACAAATCGAAACCCTCTCGCCCTCTGAAATAGAAACGGCTTTCTAGCAATCGATGATAAATACGCTCTCTACTGTAGTAGACATATGACCTTGAACGACATTCTATCAATTACAATTACGTCACAATTGTCAGAAATAACAACCCTCTCATCCTCTGAGATAGAAACGGCCCTACTGTAGTAGACATATGAATCATGAAAAGATGCAATCGTTGATAAATACACTCTCTACTGTAGTAGAGATATGACCTTGAAGCATATTCTATCAATTACAATTACGTCACAATTGTCAGAAATCACAACCCTCTCATCCTCTGAGACAGAAGCTGTCATCATCCCCTACTATTTATCAAAATGAGTGTTCCAGATAGAATAAAATTTGTTCAAAAAAGTAATCTTTGTCTAAATTGTTTTAGATCAAACCACAAACTACGCGATTGCTATGCTAGTGCATGCAGAACATGTTCGAAGTTGATAATACCATGTTGCATTTGGAAAAACAATCAATCGCAACCATCACAAGTTCTATTATCAACTGTACTAATCTTTGCTTTCAATCACAAAGGTGAACTTCAAAAATGTAGAGCTTTGTTAGGCGCCGGCTCTCAGTTAAACTTAGTTACTGAAAGTTTTTGTAAACAATTAGGATTACCAATTTCCGATATTAATATTTATAGAAATATATATAAATATATATATAGAGGTGGAATTAACAATAAGGTTTCAAAGGTTAATAAACTAGTTACAATCAAATTGCAATCTAGGATAAATTCATTTTCAAAACATATTAACTGCTTAATATTACCCAAACTAACAGACCGATTACCTAGTGTTACCTTTTCAGCAAATAACATTAATATTCCTGACAATCTCAGTTTAGCAGATCCTAGTTTTAATGTTTCTGGTGAAATAGATTTGTTAATAGGAGCAGAGTTGTTTTGGGATTTGCTAGCGATTGGGAAAATAAACTTGTCTCCTACTTTAACATTACAAAAATCCCACTTTGGTTGGATAGTAGGTGGTACAATTCAATCTTAACAATTTACCAAAAATCAACTTTCGTGCAATTTTTCAAGGTTAGAAAATGAAGTAGCTAAATTCTGGGAAATTGAAGAAACCCCCAATAAAACTTATAATAATTCTACCTCCGAAGAAATTTTGTGTGAGAAACATTTTATAGCCAATTATTATAGGCGCGATAATAACGGTCATTTCACTGTTAAATTACCGCTAAAACAAAATGTAAGGTTAGGAAATTCATACGAATTAGCATTAAAACGATTTTATAATCTAGAGAAAAAACTTCAAAAGGACCCTGATTTAAAGAAAGGGTACGTAAACTTCATGAACGAATACCTACAGTTAAATCACATGGAACCGGTTTGTAATAGTAATGACACCGAAAACGCATATTATTTGCCTCACCATGCGGTTTTCAAAGATAGTGCAACTACCCAAATTCGTGTGGTATTTGACGCTTCGGCAAAAACCACAACAAATAAAAGTCTTAATGATAAATTATTATTAGGTCCCACAATACAGCAGGACTTATTTTCGATTTTAACCCGATTTAGAACATACCAATACGCTTTGACCGCGGATATAACAAAAATGTACCGACAGGTAAGAGTAGATAGTAACGATCGTGATTAGCAAAGAATAATTTGGCGATCAGAACCGAGCCATTACAAATATATCGTTTATCAACAGTGATGTACGGTACAAAATCAGCACCTTTTTTAGCAATTAGGTGCCTTCAACAATGTTCAATTGATG
Source organism: Agrilus mali (assembly GCA_029378335.1). Classification (NCBI taxonomy): domain Eukaryota; kingdom Metazoa; phylum Arthropoda; class Insecta; order Coleoptera; family Buprestidae; genus Agrilus; species Agrilus mali. The sequence continues at coordinate 14,981,596 of CM055660.1, forward strand.
CAAAATCAAAATATCCCACTGCGCATGAAGTCATAATGAGGGACTTTTATGTGGATGACTTGCTCACAGGGTCTAATAATTTAAACGATAAACTATAAAGGATCAAGTCTCAAATACGTTAGCTCAAGCAGGGTTTAATTTGAACAAATGGGCATCTAATGTCCCTAACCTATTATCCAGTTTTCACACCAATGAAAACGTATTATTTTATGAAAATCAAGATATTAAAACTTTAGGATAACTTTAAATTTAATATCGATCAAAATGGGATACGCGGTGTAACCAAAATTACCAAACGAAACGTCTTAGCTTGCATTTGTCAAATATTTGATCCATTAGGTTTAATATCACCCGTTATTGTCACTGCTAAAATCATAATGCAAAAACTGTGGTGTTCAAAGGTTGGGTGAGATGAAACATTGCCAGCTGAATTATATACTCTTTGGCTAAATTATTTAAATCAAATTGAAAACATCAACAAAATATCAATACCGAGAAGCGTATTTAGTTGTCAATACGTATCTGCCGAAATGCACGCATTTTGCGACGCTTAAGAAAAGGCATACGGCGTGTGCATCTATATTAGAACTGTAACAACTAATCAAAAATACACCTGTCAACTATTATGTGCGAAGTCTCGAGTCGCGCCACTAAAGATTATATCATTACCGAGGGTGGAAGTTTGTGCTGTAGTTCTGTTAGCCGAACTTAAAGGCAAACCATTACAGTTCTTACACATTAAAATCGAACGTCATTATAATTGGACGGACTCTAGCATCGTCTTGTCATGGCTTTGCTCCCCTGCGAAAAACTGGAAAACTTTCGTAGCGAATCGGGTATCGGAAATTCAAACCAATACTAGTGTCGAAGACTGGTATCACGTAAAATCAGAAGATAATCCAGCCGATATAGTTTCGCGTGGTACTCTAGCAATAAACTTAATTAACAACAACTTGTGGTGGCACGGACCGTCATGGTTCCTAAAAAATTCAAAATTTTGGCCTGTTCAACCCAAAATTAACAATGTCGAATTAACATTAGAAAAACGAACATGCAACGTTGTCATAACCAAACCAAATTTTATAATTAGCATAGCAACAAATTACTCTTCTTATGTAACTATACTCAGGGTAATTGCATACATAAATCGATTCGTATATAATTGTAGACATACCAAAACTAAACGTGTAGGAAATTTAAACCCCACTGAATTACAAACAGCAGAGGAAGACATTGTTAGGAGTGCACAAAGAGAAGTTTTTGAAAGGGAAATACGAGATCTTAAAGCTAACAAACAATTAAACAACTCTAGCAATCTTTTGTCACTTAATCCATTTTTAGATAAAAACCAATTATTAAGAGTAGGTGGTCGATTAAATAATTCAGTCATACCATATCATACCAAACATCAGCTAATTTTGCAAAACCATTACATTACCAAACTTATTATCTTACATTACCATAAAAGGAACTTTCACGCTGGACCACAATTGACATTAGCAGCAATACGCAATAAGTTTTGGCCTATATCAGGTAGAAATATTGTAAGAGGTGTCATACGAAAATGCATTAAATGTTTCAAAGCTAATCCTTCTAACACAAATCAAATAATGGCCGATTTACCAGCTTATAGAGTGCAACCTTCGAGACCTTTTATTAATACAGGCATAGATTATGCAGGGCCAGTTTTATTAGAGAATGTGGCCGAGGTAAAAAATCACGCAAGGCATACATTGCACTTTTTGTTTGTATGGCAACTAAGGCAGTTCATATCGAGCTAGTAGGTGATCTGTCTTCAGAGGCATTTTTAGCCGCTCTTCGGCGATTTATCTCCAGAAGAGGCAAAATTGCACATATATACTCAGAATATGCTACTAATTTTATCGGAGCCAACAATGAGCTGCGAGAATTACATAAACTTATTTTGTCTAGTAAATTTAACAACACCGTAATTGATTCTCTTTCTGTCGACTGTACCAACTGGCATTTTATACCTCCCAGATCTCCTCATTTTGGGGGGATATGGGAGGCTGGAATTAAATCCATAAAATTTCACTTAAAACGCGTTACATATGAAGAAATGACCACTTTGCTAACCCAAATAGAATCAATCCTTAATTCACGTCCTCTTACTCCTATTCCTAATCATTCAAACGAATTCGACGTCCTAACCCCAGGACATTTCCTTATTGGCTGTCCACTTAATGCTCCTGCGGAATCTGATGTCACGCACATCAACGTCAACCGCCTTTCTCGTTGGCAACGGATACAACAATTATCCCAACATTTCTGGAAACGATTGGCAAAAGGAATATTTAACAACACTTCAACAGCGTTCTAAGTGGAAAAGGCAACAACCCAACCTGCAGACGGACTCTATCGTCCTTATAAAGGAAGATAACCTGCCACCTCTCCAACGGGCTTTGGGGAAAATAATACAATTGCATCCTGGACCCGATGGAGCCATCAGAACTGTAACCGTTAAATTTAAGCGTGGAATCACCAAAATCCGCCCACTTTCAATTGAAGAAAGGTGAGTGATTGTGAAGTACTTAAAAACAACAAAAAAAAAAAAAAACGTGAACGAAACAATTTTTAAATGTTGAAAGGTGAACCCTTCAAGGCGGGCGGAATGTTCGGTTATTCCGATTCTCGCTTTAATTGTTTATTTTGAATATTTTATTTTTAGGTGTTAATATTTTAGAATAGTCAATTTGTATATATCTAGATTTTAAGTATGAGACACAATGTAACCAGGTACCTTAAAACTGGTATTTCAGACAGACCAACTACAACCTTCCAAGTATCACCCTTCGTGCAACAGTACCGACTTGTGCTAAAAATAGCTTGTGGGGGTGAATACCTGGAGGTTATAAAATTCGTAAATATACTTCCAAACCCAGTTCGAGTTACAACTTACACCGAAAACATCCGAAATTACTTATTATGAAAACGATTTTAAACATATTCCAAATGTAAATAGTGTAAATATAGTTATCAAAAAAATTACAGTCCATTATTATCGAAAAACAAAATTTCACCAAAATAATAAACGGCGGGGTACCGCCAATATCGAACAACCTTTGTCTTCAGAAAATTATAAAAAAGAATCGAACATCATAAAGCAAATTGCCTACAACAACAACTATAGTAATGATTTAGTAGAAAAAATATTAGATAAAATAAAAATTTTAAAATTTGCTATACAATCAGTTTTTCCTAATTTTAATATTGAAAATAAAAAGTACTTACGTCTCAATAACATATTTAGGTCACCCCTCAGAAGTTATTAAAAGCATATAATGCAAAAACAACATTAACGTTGCATTTAAAACTAATAATTCAATTTCTAGATTTATAAAAAATAATAAAGATAAAAACGATATAGATAAGGTATTTATAAATTAAATTGTGGTTCTTGCGATAAAATTTATATAGGGAAAACAAAAAGAAATTTCAAAAAAAGAGTCAACGAACATTATAGGTCATTTAAACATAAAAAACTAGATTCCAACTATGCAAAGCACCTAATTTAAGAAAATCATAATTTTAATACCAAATTTGTTAGTTTACATACAGAAACAAACAATAAAAAGTTATCATTATTGGAAACAATGGAAATAAATAAATTCAAAAAAAAACAGATTTACTGTTAAACGACCAACTAGGTTTAAATAATTCCCCATTACTCAATTTGTTCCCCCGCCCCTCTTACAATCCTAACCCAAATTAGTATAAATTAGATAAGTTTTCGTTAGTAGTCTAAGTTTCTATCTACTTCTGATGAAGCTACAGTGTAGCGAAACAATTGTTAAGTTACAATAAATTAGTGAAAATTAAAACATGTGTTTTCCTTTACAAGTGACTATTAATTTTCATCAAGTGAACCAAGACATGATTAATTATATTAATTGTGAAACTTAATCAATCAGTCGACGGGATCTTTGAATTATCATCAATGTAAGTTCAAATTAATTTATATTTCAAATTATACATTTTAAAAAGGAAGCGAAATGGATAAAAGATTATAATATTTTTAATTATTTTATTTGTTCAAATTATCTTTTTATTTGAATTACATAGTTTCTTTTAAATAAATTCTTAATCGGTTTTAATCCTTTGTTCTTATAATTTAAATATTAACCTAAACCAATCAAATCCCTATTTCTTTTTATTTAATTATTTATCAATTGAAAAAGCTGAAAAGAGCAATTCTTTACATACTTGGCCTAAATCAGGTCATAACACATGTTTACGAATATTGGGGGGAGGAATTTAATTTTGTTTTCAGACGTTAGCTTCACTTCATTACTTTTACCTATAAAATCATAATTGTGCTGTAACATGATAAGATTAATATACCATATGCAGGAGTGTGATAACAGAAACAAGCATGATGACAGATATTGAAGGAGTAAATGAAATTTTTATTTAGAAGTTAGCTTCGCTTCATTACTTTCATGTATCTTTTCGACTTATGCTGTAACGTCCATCTGAGTGCTGTACAGTGTGCAATAAAAGTAATTTGCAAATGAACTCTTATTCTGCTTAATTCATGATTTTACACAACTCACTGAGTGGGGCTTACTTTCGAGGAAATTTTTTAATTGCTCATAAAATTTGTAGATACGTGAACATTTTTTTTTGTTAACGGCACATTGCAGCACATCTTGAGCACATTACGGAACAAATTCTGTAATTTTGTTACATCAAAGCAGTTGTGCTAACTGGACTTGAGAAAAAAGACCTCCTCCTAAAAATGATATTTTTGCATAAATTTTTTGTTTAATGCGGCATACGATAGCACATGTCGAGCACATTCCAGCACATATTTTTTTTATCGAAAATTCCAAAATGGCGGTGCTAACAGGATGGACATATTTGTTTTTTACCTGTACAATTTGTAAATATACGATTTTTTTATTTTTATTAACGGCACATTGCAGCACATCTTGAGCACATTACGCACAATTTCGGTAATTCTGTTACATCAAAGTGGTTATGCTAACTGGGCTTGAAAAACAGGACCTTCTCATAAAAATGATATTTTTTACATAAATGTTTTTTGCAATGCGGCACACGATAGCACATTTCGAGCACATTTCAGCACATATTTTTTTTTATCGAAAATTCCAAAATGGCGGTGCTAACAGGATGGACATACCACATCCATACTCTTGAGATGATAATGGAAAAGTATCACGAAAACCAAAGAACACTTTATATATCGTTCATCGACTACCAGAAAGCCTTTGACACGGTAAGACATACAAGTATCTGGGAAAGCCTGAAGGAAGAAGGAGTGGAAGAAATATGTATGTAAAAACCATCAAATACATATATAAAAACAATAAGGGTAATATTAAGCTTGAAACCTTAGGCCCTAGCTTCCCAATAGAAATGGGAGTTAGACTAGGCGATCCCCTGTCTCCAATAATTTTTATAGCTGTCCTAGAGGCGATCATAAACAAGCTAGCGGATGACCTGGTACTGTTATTCGAGTTATCCTCCCAACTACAGAACATGGTAGAAACCCTACACCTAGCTAGTGCAAAGGTGGGACTAGAAATGAATGTTACAAAGACTAAGACAATGACAAATGGCTTGAAAAGACCAATAACAGTCAATAGCAAACCATTAGAATACGTTGAAAAATATGTCTACCTGGGAAAAACAATAAGTTTCGACAGGAAAAATAAAAGCATAGAAGTAGAGAAAAGAATAAAATTAACATGGAACAAATACTGGGATCTCAAAGACATTTTTAAAAGTAATTTACCACAAGCCATTTAAACAAAAGCCACGAACTCGATGCTCTTGCCATGCTTGACATATGGTTGCCAAACGTGGAAATTAACTGCAGAAACAAGAAAAAAGATAAGCGTCTGCCAGAGAGGACTCGAACGAAGTATGCTAAAGATGAGAAAGCTAGATAAGATACGACACACTAAAATAAGAGAAATAACAAAAGCTCCATGTTACGCTCCATGTTACGCTAAAAAATTGAAATGGAAGTGGGCAGCACATGTTGCACGACTAACTGATCACAGATGGACCAAAACAATAACATTCTGGAACGGTCCATGAGGCAAAAGAACAAGAGGTAGACCTATAACAAGATGGGAAGACGATATCAAAGCAATAGCTGGTTCAGACTGGACAAAAATAGCTGAAGACAGAGAAAAATGGGCATCACTGGAGGAGGCCTTCACCCAATCTGGGAATACGGTAGATTAAATAAAAAAAAAACAAAAAAAAACTATTGTTACGAGTACTTGCCAATTAAGTTGGTGTGAGCATAATTAACGAACATCTTCCCTGAATACATAAGGAATATTCCCGGCTTTCCCTGCAACATCTAGAAAACACCAGCAACGATCAATGGGAAAACAATTGGATTACTAGACGGCTGTAGAATCCCCTAGAAAAAGGCTGAACAGACTATAAAAGGCGGAAACGGCACACACCGAGTTAGTTGACAGTGAACAGCTGATGTTTGGAAGCGAAGCGATCGATAGGCGAACAACAGGCGACAGAAGTCATAGTGTCTATGGTATAGCGAGTGTTTGCACCAGAGGCGAGCGGAAAAATAGACTTTTTAGTGAAATAAATTGCGTAGACTTGTTTATAACCGTAGTGTAGTCAAATTAACTTTAGTAATTCTATAAATTCGTTGTTTTGTTTTGTTAATTGTGTTTTCCGTGACCGAACACGTCACATTGGGTGTCAGAAGTGGGATAGTAAGGGAATTGAAGATTCCCGAAGAAAGTTAGTGCGACAGATCGTAGAAGAGGCCCGAAGAGAAGAAGAATTTTGAAGCCTTACGCCAGTAACAAGAAAACAATCAGCAATAATGAAAGAACCAATAAAGGCTTTAATGGAAATGATGAAGGCAATGAAGGCAGGCCAGGAAGAAATGAAGGCAGACCAGGAAGAAATGAAGGAAGAATTGAAGAACAAAATGGAAGCTGGACATAAAGAATGGAATGTGGACAGGAAGAAATAAAATTGGCACAAGAATAATTGAAGAATAAAATAGTAGCTGGTCAAGAAAAGATGGAAGCGATGCAGGAAGAATTAAGGGTAAAGCTGAAGGAAGTCAGAACCGAAGTGCAAGAAGAATTAAAAGAAGTACGACAAGAGTTGGAGGCGAGACAAGAGAAGCTAAGAGATGAGTTGAAAGAAGAGGTACAAAAGGAAGTAGAGAAGATGCGACAGAAGTTCGAGAACATAAAATCGGCCAGTGAAGTAAAGTCCGAAGATACTGCGAAGACGATTAGAATTAAACCACCGACTTTCGACGGAAAAGTTTGCTGGTCTGTATACAAACGACAGTTCGAGGCAGTGGCAGAAGCAAACAACTGGAACGATTTTGAGAAAGCAACGGCGCTGGTCATAGCTCTGCGAGGAGAAGCATTGGACGTCCTTCAAGGTATTCCAGAGTGCCAACAACGGGACTTCTCTGTGCTGCTAGAGCGACTTGAAATGAAATATGGCGACAAACATTTGCAACAAGTGTACCAGACCCAACTAAAGTGTCGCAATCAGGGGACATCAGAAAATCTACAAGAATTCGAGGCCGATGTGGAACGTCTAGTTAGATTGGCTTATCCTACCGCTCCGCAGGACTTCGCAGACCAGCTAGCAGTCCAAACATTCGTCGATGGCGTGAGGGACACCGACTTACAGCAAGTTCTCCGGTTGGCCCGCCACAAGACTGCGAGTGACGCACTGGCGCACGCCTTAGAATTCGAAGCTGAAAAACAAGCTTCCAAGGGCCACGTGCGTGTACGCCAAACAGCTGTTGAACACGACGAATACAAGGATGAAGTCACAAGACTGATCAAAGAATGCGTCGAAACTGTCAAGAGGAGTACCATCAACGACAAGAGAGAATCGGCCAAATGTTGGGAATGCGGGAAGGTCGGTCACTTTTCCCGAGACTGTGGCCAAAACAAAGGAAGACCAAGGTGCTGGGAATGTGGAAGGCACGGACATTTACAGCGAGACTGCCCGGCCGATGAACGCCGTGCGGACCGACAGCAGTCAACTTTGAGGGGCGCAAGTTGGCTTCTCCCCACCAAGCCCCAGCAGAAATCGTCGTTTCCCAACTAAACGGAAGCAAGTCCTTATTCGTCGAAGGTCACATCAACAACAAGAAGGTTAGAATGGTGGTCGATACGGGAGCTTCAAAGACCATAATCCGGCCGAACATCGCTAACGAGTGGAGAATCCGTCCCCTGCAGAGGAAGCTACATTTGACCACGGTTACCGGAGAAACAGCGCCGATTAGAGGAGAATGCGACATTGAGTTGAGACTGGGAGAAGTATGCCTTCGACACAAGGTACTAGTAGCCGATGTTGCCGACGACGTGATCATCGGACTAGACCTTCTGGAACAAAACAAGATTAATCTAGATTTGGGCTCCGGAATTTTGCGCATCGGCAAGGAAGGGTTGGTGATGACAAACCCCACCAAGGAGTACGGTCTTCGAAAGGTCATCGTAGCAGAAGACCGATTACTACCTGCTAGATCCGAGGTAGTTCTCAAAATAAACATCGACGGCGAAGGTGCGAATGGTTTGGTGGGGATAGCAGAAGCCAAAAACCCGGATTTGACACAGAAAGCCATACTGATAGGACGAACACTAATTCAAACTGGGACGCCGAATGCATCTGTCAGAGTGGTCAATTTGAAGGACTTCGAACAGAAAGTGTAAAGGAAGTAGGAGTCCTTGAACCCGTGGTGTCTATCCTCCAATGCAAAGTCGATTCTGAATACTCAATGGCAGAGAGCGAACCGCTTCCAACCGTTCTTCGAGACTTAGTGCAGCGTTCAGCCACAAACCTTAACAGCCAACAAATTAGAAAGTTCGAAGAACTGCTCAGCAAGTATCGATACGTCTTCGCCCTCTCTGACAACGACTCTGGAAGAACGAATCTGACATACCACCGTATAGACACGGGATCAGCTCGTCCTATTAAACAACCATCTGGAAGAGTTCCATGGGCTAAGCAAGAAGAAGTCAACAACCTGGTGAAGAACATGGAAGAACAGGGGGTAATGGAACCATCACAAAGTGCTTGGGCTTCTCCGATAGTGTTGGTTAGGAAGAAGGATGGATCGACCAGGTTCTGCGTTGACTACAGGAAGCTCAACGACGTAACCTTAAGGGACAGCTATCCCTTACCCAGAATCGACGACACCCTTGGCAGCTTGGTTGGTGCCAAATAGTTTTCAACGTTAGATTTGAAGAGTGGATACTGGCAAGTTGAACTGGATCCACAAGACAAGCAGAAGACCGCATTCACGACTGGTTACGGGCTGTGGCACTTTAACGTTATGCCATTTGGACTATGTAACGCTCCCGCCACCTTCGAGCGACTTATGGAAAATGTGCTACAAGGGCTCAATCGGAAGGTTTGTCTGGTGTACCTAGACGACGTGATAGTACTGGGAAAGACATTCGAAGACCACCTCCAGAATGTCGAAGAAGTGATCAAGAAGCTTTCAGCAACCAAGTTGAAACTCAGTCCCAAGAAATGCCATCTGTTCTGTAAGGAGGTGAAATATCTTGGCCACGTTATCACCTCAGAAGGAATAAGAACTCATCCTGACAAGACTGAAGCTGTGAGAAGTTGGCCTGTCCCGAAGAACCAACACGACCTGAGAAGCTTTTTGGGGCTGTGTTCCTATTACCGACGATTCGTAAAGGGATTTGCAGATATAGCTCGACCGCTCCACAAGTTAACAGAGGATGGTGTCCCTTTCCAATGGTCAGAACGAGGTCAGCAAGCTTTTGAAACACTGAAGTCTACCCTTTCTCAAGCCCCAATACTGACGTACCCACAGTTCGGCACAGACTTCATTGTCGATACGGATGCCAGCAATGTAGGAATTGGTGGTGTACTGTCGCAGATGCAGGAAGGAAAATAAAAAGTCATTGGCTACTTCAGTAAGGCACTGTCAAAGCCGGAGCGAAACTATTGCGTGACCCGTAGAGAATTGCTGGCAGTCGTCAAAACTCTCGAACATTTCCATAAGTATCTCTACGGACGAAAATTCCTGTTAAGGACAGACCATGCGTCCCTGAAATGGCTGCTGCAATTTAAAAACCCAGAGGGACAACTGGCTCGATGGCTACAGCGGCTACAAGTATACGACTTCAGCTTCGAGCATCGTGCTGGAAAACAACATGGTAACGCTGATGCCCTCTCGCGAAGACCATGCTCGAAGAACTGCAAACATTGCATGGCCGCCGAAAAGAAGGAACCAGTCAACTTGGCAAGGATCTGTCAGACGATGGTGGAACCTGAAGAACACTGGCAGAACGAAGACCTGGCGAAATACCAAGATAACGACGAAGACATTAAACCGATACTGCGGTGGAAAAAGGCAGGAACAGCACGACCTACCTGGGCAGATGTTAGTAGTACGAGTACCATCACGAATTATGGGATTCGCTCATCTTCGAGAATGGGGTACTAAAACGAGTGTGGGAAAGCCCTGACAGAACTAAAATTCGACATCAAGTAGTTCTCCCGAAGAGGACACTTCGGAGTAACAAAGACGTTGGACAAGGTGCGAGAGCGATTTTATAGGCTAAAGTGTAGAAAAGACGTCAAAAATTGGTGTAGGAAGTGTCCAACGTGTGCGTCAGCCAAGGGTCCTCAGACTCGAAGCCGAGGGCGAATGAAACAGTACAATGTTGGTGCCCCATTTGAGAGAATAGCTCTGGACGTAGCAGGACCATTCCCAACAACAGCTGCTGGCAATAAGTACATCTTGGTAGTGATGGACTATTTTAGCAAATGGCCCGAAGTGTACGCAATTCCAAACCAAGAAGCTACTACGGTCGCTGGAATGCTGGTGAACCAATGGATTAGTCGGTATGGAGTTCCGATGGAGATCCACTCTGACCAGGGACGGAACTTCGAATCCACGGTATTCCGGGAAGTCTGTGAGCTGCTACAAGTACAGAAAACTAGGACCACTCCATTACATCCACAATCTGACGGAATGGTCGAACGGTTTAACGCAACGCTGGAAACCAATTTGAAAATGGTTGTCAACGATCACCAGACAGACTGGGACGAGCACATACCTTTGTTCCTGTTGGCCTATCGAAGTGCGGTTCATGAGACCACCGGCAGAACACCAGCCAGCATTTTATTTGGAAGAGAGCTGAAGTTACCTATGGACATCCGGTTTGGGCACCCAGAAGATCGGCGACCTTCGGCTACCGACTACGCACAGCAGCTAGAGGAACGACTCGATACCATCCATAGAGCCGTTCGTAACAAAATCCAAGTAGGGAGTGACCGCATGAAGACCAGGTACGACCGGAGAGCCAACAGCACAGGATTAAGAGAAGGGGACCAGGTGTGGCTTTACAATCCTGTCCGTCGAAAAGGGCGCTCACCGAAGCTACAGCGAGCCTGGGAAGGACCTTACACTGTGGTCAGAAGGCTGAATGACGTGGTCTACCGTATTCAGAGAGGACCAAAGACCAAGATGAAAGTTGTCCACTTGGACCGCTTGGCGCCCTACAAAGGTCAAGACATTGATCGGGACGATCAATTCTAAGAAGGGGGCAGTGTTACGAGTACTTACCAATTAAGTTGGTGTGAGCATAAGGAATATTCTCGGCTTTCCTGAAACATCTAGAAAACACCAGCAAAGATCAATGGGAAAACAATTGGATTACTAGACGGCTGTAGAATACCCTAGAAAAAGGCTGAGAAGACTATAAAAGGCGGACGAGACACTCACACCGAGTTAGTTGACAGTGAACAGTCAGTGAACAGCTGATGTTTGGAAGCGAAGCGATCGATAGGCGATACAGGCGAACTATAGTGGCGATAGAGTTCATAGAGAGCGATATGAGTGGATACGGTAACAGCGATTGAAAGAGACTTTTAGTGAAATAAATTGTGCGGTCTTGTTCATAACTGTAGTGTAGTCAAATTAGTTTTAGTAATTAAATAAATTCGTTGATTTGTTTTGTTAATTGTGTTGTCCGTGACCGAACATGTCACAATATTACCTATTTGTGCTATGTCAAAACATTCCTAATAAAGGATCTACTATTGTTGCAAGCTCACTTTAGTGCTCAACATGTGACAATTACTATCATCAATCATGTGCTGATAGAGCTGGCCCTCGCGATGATGGTTCTTTTGAAAAATGCTGTCCCAGAGATGAACTAATATTAGCCAAATTGATAGCAAACTAGCTGATTCTATAATTAAAAAAATAAATTATGACATTGCTTTTATGATAACTAAACAGATAAAGGAATCTAGTGAAAAATTGGAGAGGAAAATCGATTCCTTTGAACGTATGTTGCAGAAGGAAATAAACAAGATTGTTGAAGATCATGCAATAGTTAAAAATGAATTAAAAGATATCAAACAATCATTAAAAAAGCTTCATGCACAGTCAAATACTATAATGGTATACCTAGGTTAGTAAAGAAATCTATGATTAAACCAAAAAACTCATAAAACTAAAAGTTGACGGCATAAGTCTTTTTAAATCTTTTTCTATTTATTTTCAAAATATTCGCAGTATTAGATCTAAGATTAATGATTTTACTTTGGCATTATTTAGATTCTTTTGAATTTCGCGCCTTTGTGGGCGGAGCTACTCTGTGGTAGTATTATTATTATTGCTATGGTGAGCATGTATTGATTTGGAAGTAAGTCGAGAGAAGCATGCTGTGCATGCTTTCGAGAGAGACCGATTTCCGAACAGTCTTGTGTGTTATGTCGTTAGAGTAACAACCCTTATGTTTTCTTTATGTACCATTGTGTTTAGTTACTGTGTTTTATGTTGGTTTAATTAATAAAAGAATATACATTAGTCTCATTAAATCCAAATATTTGCCCGAATATTGTATTTCGCCGATTTAAAATTTGAATACTAAATATGTTGGTATTAATGGTTCACTTTTAGATATTAAGGGAATTTTTAGCCATACTACAATCATTTGTGACTTAGTTGTACCCTTGAAATTTTATGTCGTCTCGGACGATACCATGAGTTATCCAGCTATTTTGGGCCGTGATTTTACTTGTTTAAAGGATTTCAAGATCACATTAGGACGTGATGTTACTTTAGACAAAATTCGCGAGGATAGCTTTTGTCAAGTTATTATTTATTGATTGTGTGAATGCCTCTAAGGATGAGCGTTTGAATATCAATCCTGATTTAAGCCCAGAGATTTCAAGACAGCTAGAAAACCAGATTCTCAATGAATACATAAATATCCCTCGACCAATCAAACCCATTTTGATATTGAGATGCACATTGCATTAAAGCATGAGCAACCGATATCTTGTAGACCTCGAAAGTTGTCATTTGATGAAAAAAGGCATTTAAGGGTCATTATAGATGAGTTATTGTCTCAAGGTGTCATTAGGGAAAGCTCTTCGCCTTATCGCAGCCCAATTGTTCTTGTAGGTAAGAAAAACAATAAGGGACATAGGTTATGTGTAGATTTTAGGGAGATAAATAAAATTACCATTAGGGATCATTTTCCTATTCCCTTGATTGATGATCAACTGGATTTGTTAAAGAATAAAAACTTTTTCACTTGCCTCGACTTAAAGAATGGTTTCCATCACGTTAAAGTAGCTGAAAATTCGGTTAAATATACGTCATTTATCACTCCATTGGCCCAGTTTGAGTATTTAAAAATGCCATTTGGCTTGACCAATGCACCCTCAGTGTTCATGAGGTACATTAATTCTATCTTCTAGGATTTGATAAGGCAAAACAAAATACTCACCTACATGGATGATATTGCAATCGACACCACAGAGCAACATTTTCAAATCTTGTCTGAAGTTTTTGCTTTAATGGTTAATAATCTGTTAGAATTACACTTCGAAAAATGTTCCTTCCCGCAGACTAAAATCACTTACTTAGGTTATGTCATCGATAATACGGGTATCAACCCTAATCCACAAAATGTACAGGCGTTGTTAGATTATCCTGTCCCCACCGACCCCAAAAGGGTACAAAGGTTTCTGGGGCTAGCTTCTTACTTTAGACGGTTTATCCCACAATTCTTTTTAATCGCTAAACCATTGTATGACCTTTTACGGAAGGAAGCCGATTTTAAATTTTGTAAAGATGAATTAGAGTCATTTAACCTGTTAAAAACTAAACTAATAAACGCCCCTGTTTTGTCAATCTATTCACCCGACTTAGACTGAATTGCACTGTGATGCCAGTTTAACCGGTTCTGCAGAAGCAAAAAAATAATCTATTTCAACCCGTGTTCTATTTTAGCAAAAGAACAACGGACGTAGAATCTCGTTATCACAGTTACGAGTTGGAGATGCTAGCAAAAATTTATTCATTAGAGAGGTTCCGGATATACCTACAGAGAATCCACTTTAAAATAGTTACTGATTGTAACGCGATAAAACAAGCCCTAAATAAAAGAGAAATCAATCGTCGAATTAACCGTTGGGCCCTTAGTTTACTGAATTTCGATTACTCCTTAGAACACCGGGACAATAATAGGTATTGTTATTAAATATTGTTCCAGGTCAAGAAATATTAGATTGAGTAAGATTTCTAGTAAGATTTCAAAAATATCTTTATTTATTTATAATCAAAATAACAACATATGTATCCATCGTAACAACAAACTGCCAAACACCAAGCCTTCCAATACATTATAAAATTTACCACTCAACACTGAGTTTAATAGCACTCTGGTTATCTATACATAGAGTTACCACCAATTGTGGTTCATCTATGTCTATAAGTAACTGCCGGAGCCATAAAATTTCTTTGGCAGCCTCACTTGCAGCCATGTATTCTGATTCTGTGGTTGATAGAGCCACAGTATTTTGCTTTCTGCTAGCCCAAGTAACAGGCCCACCATTCATCATAAAGATATATCCTGTATTAGATTTTCTGGAATTGATATCTGAGGCAAAATCAGAATCAGAAAAACCTACTATTTCTTTGTTACAATTATAAGTAATACAAACATCTTTTGTCTTTAACAAGTACCGAATAATTCGTTTAACAGCATTTACATGGTCTTTACTGGGATTATTTAAATATCTACTAACAATATTCAAAGAATAGGAAATGTCAGGCCTAGATACGGTTGACAGAAACATTAGGGCTCCCACTGCTTCCCTATATGGAAAATCAACGTTACTCTCATTATCATTTTTCTTTAAAATTACATTATTGTCAGCAGGGGTACTACAAGGATTGGCCTTGAATCTATTTATAATTTGTTTTATGTACTGTTTTTGACTTAAAGTAATTATTCCGTCATTTTTATTTATTTCCATGCCAACAAACGTATCTAAGTTCAACTTTTTTATCTTAAAACTTTGTTTCAAATCATTTATAATATGTAACAATATACTTTTGCTTTTTGAAAATAATAAAGCATCGTCTACATACAAAATCAAGATAACTTTATAATTATTAAAATGACCAACAAAAATACAGTTGTCAGAGGGACACATTTCAAAACCATAAGTAGTTAGAAAAGAAGAGAATTTTCTGTTCCGACAGCGTGATGAATGTTTTAGGCCATATAAGGATTTTTATTAACTTACAGATTTTTATTGGTTTAGCATGAACACCTTCAGGTACCTCCATATAGACATCCTCAGACAACTCACCGTACAAAAATGCTGTTTTGACATCGAATTGTTGAATCTCATAATTCTCTCGAGCTGCAAGAGATAACATTATTCTGATGAAATCGAATCTTGTCGTTGGTGAAAATGTTTCTTTGTAATCGACATCCTTAGTTTGTGTAAAACCACGTGCACAAAGACGAGCTTTGTATCTTTCTATATCGCCATCTGAATTTCTTTTTACACAAAATACCCACTTTGAGGTCACTGTTTTCTCATTATTTTTATCTACAAGCTTCCAGGTTTCATTCTCTTCTAGTGACTGTAATTCTTCGCTTATAGCTTCCTTCCATTTATTACTATTCTTACAATTTATAGCTTCTTCATATGTTGTAGGTACATCAAACTCAATAAAGTTCACTTCATCACACCTGTTCCTTCTAGGTCTCAGTGTAATATTTCTTTCATCAACTTTAGAAATTGTTTGTGAAGGTCAGTACGTCACATCATTAGGATCCTCTTGTGTTTCTACACTTTTAAAGCTAGATTCAGAGGTATTTTGGTTGTCTCCTGGTGAAACTAGTATATCTTGTTCTCCTTCACTTTGTTCTGGTTCATCGGTGATAGAAATTGAAGTGGTGTTTCTTCTCAGGACTGGTATGTTGTTCTCATTGAAGTGTACATTTCTACTTATTGTTATCTTCCTACTTTCAATATCAAACATTCTATAATTTTCATTTTCGTATCCTACTAATATTAGTTTTACACTCTTTTTATCTAGTTTTCTTCTTCTTTCATCAGGTATATGAACGTACCCTTCTGAACCAAATACTCTTATGTGTTGAAGGGCTGGCTTCTGTCCATTCCACAGCTCATATGGGGATACATCTTTTGTCTGGGTAGAAGAACTCCGATTTAATAAATAAACAGCACAGTTTACTGCTTCAGCCCAGAAATTTAATGGGATATCACGAGAGTACAACATAGATCTTGCGCTCTCCATAATTGTGCGCATCTCTCTTTCCACTCTACCGTTTTGTTCCGGTGTGTAGGGTGCTGTGCGTTCATGAGCTATTCCTTCACCATCCAAATAAGATTTAAGTTCATTGTTGACGTACTCACGGCTATTGTCTGTGTGCAATATACGAGTGCCATGTTCAAACCTATTTTTTACTATTGCATTGTATTTCTTAAAGCAATCCAGGACGTCACTTTTGTGCTTTATTATAAACACATGTCTATAACTGGTGGCACCATCTTTAAATAAGACAAAATATCTTGCTCCAGATACAGATGGATGTTCTACAGGTCCACATACATCACTGTAGGTTAAATCACCAGGTTCACATTTTCCACTACAGGATTTATGAAATGGCAAGCGGCTCCGTTTGCCATATTGACAAGCCTCACAAACAAAGTTGATGTCATCTGTTAACTTTACTGGTATTGCACCATTCTTGCTCATATTTTGTACTTCCTTTAAGTTTAAATGTCCCAAACGTTCATGCCAGATTTTTAAACTTGACTGTGCTAAATTACAATCTATTTGCACTGTAGTTTTAATATTTATTTCATATAAATTATTCTGCTTCAATGTGGCAGTCATAACCACCATATTGTCTTTCAATATTATGGCCTCCTTGTACTTCTTAATTATAACATAACCTTTTCTTGTTGCCATGCCTTCTGAGAACAAATTTCTGCGTAGTTCTGGTACATAAAGTACATCTTCTAGGATACTTTGCCCCCACTTGCCATTCACATATCTACTGATTAATATATTTCCACGTCCTTGCACCACCAGTTCCTTTTTATTTCCCAATTTCACAGTTGTGTCACTATTATTCTGGCCATAATCTAGTAGCTCACTGAAATAATCACGCCTGTATGACATGTGTGTAGATGCACCACTGTCAAGAATCCATGCGTCTATATCAGTTTCAGATTGTAAACATTGCTCGGCACTGAATGCAAGCATCTTTTGCTCTTGAGGTTTCCTCTCAGACTTCTTTGGGGCTCGACAGTCTCTTGCAAAATGCCCTCTTTTGTTACAATTATAACATATAAATCGATGCTGATTATTCTGATCAGATGTTGAACTTTGGTGTGTATTGTGATTCTTAGATTTTCTTTGTGGTTTAGAATTTTTCATGGCTACTAAAGAACTCTCAGGTTCTTCTTCATTTGTCAAGCTAGCTTCCTCATCTAATAATCGTGCTGTTAAATTCTGAATTGTTTGTGAATGTGGATCTAATGACAGCCATGCCTGACGTAGAGAGCGATACTTTGAAGGTAGTGTACTTAATATTTTCATAATAGCTGTATTGCTTATTTCTTCGCCAGTCTCTTTTAATTGTCTAGCTAAGTTCTCAACTTTAGAAATATGCTGTGCAATACTATCGTTTGATGACATCCTATATTGATAGAATTTCTCGTGCACCATCATTTTGTTCAGCTCTGATTTCTGCTCGTAAATTGATTCCAACTTCATCATCACTTCCTTTGCCGTTTCACAATTTTCGATTAATGAGATTTGGTTTAGTTCCATAGACGAGGTTAACAGGAAAATGGCCATGCCATGATTTTTGTTCCACTGCGTTGTATCACCTACTGTGGGTTTTTCTTCATGGATATTTAAACCTTTCACTTTTAAGGCACAATTGACTTGGAATTTCCATTGTCGAAAATCCTTACCACTAAACTTCTCAATTCTCATTGAATTTGTGACTTCCATTTCGCTATAGGTTATTCACGTTGAAACGAGTGAGTGTTTTCACTTTTTCAGGTTCTGCTCTTTACTCAATTAATTACGAAGAGTACCTGGGCCCAGAACCTATTGTTATTAAATATTGTTCCAGGTCAAGAAATATTAGATTGAGTAAGATTTCTAGTAAGATTTCAAAAATATCTTTATTTATTTATAATCAAAATAACAACATATGTATCCATCGTAACAACAAACTGCCAAACACCAAGCCTTCCAATACATTATAAAATTTACCACTCAACAATAGGATGAGGCATGTAGACGCACTCAGTCGCGCTAACAGTATTCTGATTCTCGAGGAAAATACGTTCGAGCAAAATCTTTCAATCGCCCAAAACTAAGACCCCGATATCGTCGAGATAAAAAACAATCTTCTGACCAGCGAAGACAAACGCTTTGAGCTGCGTAAGGGCCCTTAGTGTACAGGAAATTTAAGGACCAGTCAAAAACTCTTTTTTATGTCCCCCGATCGATGGAAGAAAAAGTTATTTTCAATTGCCACGATAGTTTAGGTCATCTAGGCATAGATAAAACCGCGGATTATCTTTCTAAAGTTTATTGGTTCCCGGATTTTAGAAATAAAATTAAAGCTTATATAAAAAACTGCATTAAGTGTATAACCTATTCGTCAAATTCAGGAAAGACCGAAGGAGTCCTCCATAATATACCCAAGGGAAATAAGTCATTCGATACTTTACATATTGACCATTATGGTCCCTTGGAAAAAACGCCCACAGGTCAAAGGTATGTGTTCGAAGTGATTGACGGTTTTACTAAATTCGTTAAATTTTATCCCGTGAAGACAACTAAAAGTATTGAGGTTATTCATAAATTGGAAAGTTCCTTTAATAATTACAGTAGGCCTATTAGAATTGTATCCGATCGCGGTACAGCGTTTTCTTCCTCTGAGTTTGAAAATTTTGTCAAAGAAAACAATATAACACATATTAGAATAGCCACATCTTCGCCTAAGTCTAATGGACAGATTGAGCGCGTAAATAGAGACTTGACGCCTATGCTCGCGAAACTTTGTGATCTAAAAAATAAATGGGACAAACACCTGCCTGAGGTTGAATTTGCCATCAATAATTCGCATTCCCGTTCCACAAACACAAGTCCAAGTATGTTACTTTTTGGAGTAAACCAGAGACATAAAAACGACGACCTTAGAAATCACTTAGAGTCAGAAAATGGTGATGAGATTAGAAATTTAGAAGATATTAGAGCTCAAGCGCAACAACAAACCGAAAAAGTACAAAGTTACAATAAAAAGTATTTTGACAGTAAGCATAAACCCCCTTACAAATATGAAATTGGAAATTATGTAGTTGTGAAAAATAACGACGTTACCCCCGGCGTAAACAAGAAACTCATACCCAAATATCGCGGACCATACGAAATTAAGAAAATTTTAGACAATGACCGTTATTTTATTACCGATGTAGAAAACTTTAAAGTAACTCAAAGACCATTTGAAGGCGTCTGTAGCCCAGACAACATGAAATTATGGTTACACTAAGATCGTTTACATGTATATATTTAATTAGGATGATTGTATTACCTTTTTGAAACTCTTTTCTTAGTTTAGCAGTATAAGTTAAGAATATTATTACTTATAAACCTCTTTGTTTTATTATGTATCAATTATGTTTACTTATGGCTTAAGAATTTTGTCAACTGAATGTTGTACCTTTTATATTTGAATTATGTATTTATGTTATTTACTTTTATGTGCAGATCGAGACGATCTTAAGTCAGGTTGACCGAGAATTATGGCATTATTTAGATTCTTTTGAATTTCGCGCCTTTGTGGGCGGAGCTACTCTGTGGTAGAAAACCGTTTTTTTTCCGGGAAAACCAGGTCTTGTGTGTTATGTCGTTATAGTAACAACCCTTATGTTTTCTTTATGTACCATTGTGTTTAGTTACTGTGTTTTATGTTGGTTTAATTAATAAAAGAATATACATATATTCAACAAGTCCGTGTATCATTTCGTTGGAAGGCCAATCTTACTACATTACTAAATCATTATCAACTTCAAGTATTCAGTATGATATAATAGGTTTGGTTGAGACATGGTTTGACAAAAATATTGATGACACTGAACTGAATTGCCATCATTACATCTATCAGAATTGATAGAGATCATACCTGCACTGGTAAATCAAGGGGGTGGTGGTCTGATGGTATTAATAAATAAAAAATACTCTTAAGATTATATCATATTCACGAGTTGGATTTGAATGCATAGCAGTTAAAATCCTAAATGCTGATATAAAATTAACCGTAGTTTTACTCTACATTCCACCAGTAACGTCTTTCCACAAAGATCTATACTTACAATCTCTGGAAGATTTTAGAAACAATTATAACAACTTAATTAATAAAAACCAGGACTCAAGATTTATCATTATGGGTGACTTTAACCTCCCAGGATATTTTTGGTCAGGATAACGAATTGGTTTTAAGTGAATATAGTGATAATAATTTAAAAAAGAGATTGCGCACAATTTTTCTATGATACTTTTCCTAGTCAAAATTTAATCCAAATATCACCACAGCCTGACTGATCATAATATGCTTAATTTAGTTTTTACAAATATATGTGAATCTTATAGTAGTATCTCAGATGACTACCTTCTTGACTGTGATGTTTACCATCCTCCAATCCCTTCTGAATTCAAATTTCAAATTAAAATTTATAAACCTCTACAGCTGATTCGAAATAACTTCAAAAAAGCAAATATTCTAAAAATAAAAGATGATCTTAACCCGGCGAGCGTAGGGTTGGGTGTGGTACACCCAGACCTAGAAAAATCTATGAATATTTTAATAGCGAATTGTTATTACGCTTCGCGCGCCTGAGTAGCTGCGCGGGGAGAGGTACGGAAGCGTCGACTGTCACTCCTTTAGTCGACCGCTGTCCGGTGAATGGTGTGGGTGAAGTTGAAGCCGTCAGCGGGTACGTGAAACCCACCTTACGCTACTTGTAACGAATTTGAACAAACACGTTTTATTTTCTTTCTATTATTTTGTGCATTATTTTGATTTATTTTCAGAATAAAATCTAGAATGTTGTACGAAGAAAACCAAAACAGATTAGCACGTCTTTTCGAAGAAGCTGAAGTCAGTTGTAGTGTAACGTACCCGGGTCGGCCAACTTGGTGTACGAGGCGTGATCGAAAAAAATAATGGACCCCCAACGTTATTTCGTAGAATAATTTAAAATACCAGAATTCAAAATTTCTTGGAAATCATCTTAGTGTCATAACCAGAGTTAATCATCATAAAAAAAAACAACTACTTCATAATGATCCCTAACCTTTATTCAGAAACACAAACAGTTTAGACATCATGATTTCAGTATTGAACAAAACATTAACAAATTCAGTACCAAAGTACTTTATGCACATGAACTATATTAAACGGTAAATTAAATCACAAAAGAAAACAACAAAACAATGTTTCATTTCAAGCAAGAAAAACCAAACCAAAGTGCCAGGCTCAGCCTTGGACCCAAGGGGAAAAAGAACCGGACAGAGAAAACCCCATCGCAGTCCAGAGTTTGGGACACGACAAGTTGAATAATTATCTCACAACAATTCAAAATATAAAATAAACATTACACAAGATCAAAACAAAATGAGTCGTTAACATCCCCACCCTTTCAAAAACGTCGCATTCAAAACTGAAGATACGTTAATACAGAGGAGTTTTGGAGGTGTCCCTCTTCTTTTGTCCTTTTTATTTTTATATTATTTTTTCCATAAATGGAGCACGATATAGGCCTCACAATAAATTTACATGCGAACATACATAAACAAAACCGAAACAAAAAAAAAATGTATAAAAACTTGTATAAAATCAACCAAGAAAAACCCTCAAACCCCAAACCACCCCAAACAAAGTATAAACAAACATATGACGACATAAAACGAACAAACCAAACGGTAAAACAAATCCGACGCGTTGTGTGAATACTTCCAGGTCAATGCTCCCACGGAAGAAAATGTTAGTTAACACAACAAGGCTAAAAAAGAGAAAAAAAGTTCAGATTTTGCGCGCCGCGGTTCGAACCGTAGCTGCCTAGTTGGAATACTGTTTGGGTTGCAACCGCGTAAACCAATCACCTACGAAAGGAGCTTGGATAATGTTGCATTAAGCGCTTAAAAAAAAAAAACAAACAAATAAATGTATATTATAGGAGGTAGTTGTCTTTTTTTTTGTTTAATTTTTTTAATCATTAATATTTGTTGTGTATAAAATAATAATAAATTGCATAAAACGCAATAAAACAATCGCTAAAAATCCTACAAGATAGATATAACATATCTATTTATACATATTTTTTATCATTAATATTTGCTGTGAATGAAATAATAGGAATCTACCTGCCTGCCTGCCTGCCTGCCTGCCTACATTGCATAAAATGCACAAACAATCGCTAAAAATCCTACAAGACAGGTATGTCAATAACAAACAAATAAATATATATACGCAGCATTAGCTTCACGTTACTTTTGTTGCTAATATGTATACATATATACACACACACTATTTTAACTTTTGTTTTCGGGGGAGAGAGAGAGAGAGATAACCTGCCACAACATTCATACCAAACAATAATTCTGTAAGCTATCGTGTGTAAGTTCATCATACACAGACAAACATCACTTGTCCAGCAGTATACGTACCATCTATGTCTATGTATTAATATTCACGCGCTTTTCATCTTTTACTCCGTCTATATCGAGCAAATTGCAGACGCAGCATTAGTTGCACATAACTTTTGTTGTTAATAGGTATATACACACACACTACTTTAACTTTTGTTTTCGAGAGATAACCTGCCACAACATTCATACCTACCAATAATTCTGTAAGCTATCTTGTGTAAGTTCATCACATACACAGACATCACTTGTCGTCGACGACGGTGAACACCTACAGTGTATACATATACATCGACAACTTTGCAATACGCTGATGTCGCACACATACATGTATACTTTACGCACACGTCTTAATTATTTAACTTTAACCTGTAACCGTTCCTCTATGTCTATGTATTGATATTCACCTGCTTTCCATCTTTTACTCCGTCTATATCGAGCAAATTGCAGACGCAGCATTAGCTGCACGTTACTTTTGTTGCATGCATGGATACATATGTACACACTACTTTAACTTTTGTTTTCGAGAGATAACCTACCACAACATTCATTCAACCTACCAATATTTCTGTCGATACACATGAACCGATGAACATTGACTCGATTAATAATTAAAAGATATATACAATTGAATAATTTACAGTACCTGCTCTATGCATAATACATTTCGTCTTGTAAAGCTTCTGGAACAGAAGAGTGAGTGAGAGGATATTGATTTGTAACGATTGAAATATGAATTAATTGTGACGTAACAGTTGTGTTATATCCAATGGATAAGTACTTTCATAGACTTGTTTTGATGCATACATGACGAAAGTTTCAAAGAAGTAAGTATATTTGAAAGAAATGCTCTTACAATTGAAGACGGTTACATTATTATTAAAGAGTAAACAATTACTAAAGTGAAAAATTAAAAATAATGCATTAAATATATGATCGACAATTACAAATACAAACGTAAATCTATTTCGTTGAAATAATAAAATAATAAAACAAGAAAAAAAAGCATTTTTTTTTACAATATCAATTTATTTACGTATTTTCGCGTAAATGGCCGATATACAAACATATTTGTTATATTTTTACAATTCAGTGGACGATATAGGTACAAACAAGATTAAAAATTTAATAACAAAAAATCAATTTTATTAGTACGTAGGTATTTTCAGTAATAAAATCTTACATAATTAACTTTGGGAGGTAGGTAGGTAGGTAGGTAGGTAGGTACGTACTTTTATACAAGATAGAAGAAAGTTCTTAGGTTGTATAACAATATAAATATAATTTGTTATATTATTATACAATGAAATTATTTATACCCCCCCGAAGAGAACGATACTTTATATGGATGAAAAATAGTTTTACTACTTCCTTTCAAGGCAAATGTGACATTTTCTTTATTTACTTATTTTATTACAGTGTTATTTTTTTCACAGAAAACTGACGTTTTCATTCTAGTTCCACAATTGTTTCGTAGCTCGTTCGTAACACATAAAATACTGATTAATCAGCCGGTCCTATATAAACTGAGTTACTTGTTACTTGCACAAATTCTCTCCAAAGAACGCTACGGAAATCGAAACATTACAATACATTTCCCCATAATTTTTACAATTACATTTTTTAAATAGATTTTCAGATGTCGTATTTGAACAAAATGCGGTAAATTGATTGTTATTTTTTATATGCTCAATCAATATGGCAACATTTCCCTTCCGCCTATGTTCCAGAAATGTATAAATGTAATTTAATTTTTTCGGTTTTATGTGCTTATTGAGGGGGTTATAATCCATTGTAGACATCAGAGCAAAAGAAACAGGTTGATTGCTATTTTCTTCATATAGTATGTAGCAGGAAGGTTTCTTATCACCGTACCATTGAAAAATCATATCATCCTCTTCAATATTTAACCGTTTTATTTTTCTGACGGCTTCTTCCCCATAATACATGGTACTAGTAACTTTATTCATTGTGACTTTTTTCTTATAATTCTATTGCTGATCGAAACACAACCATTCGCTACTAACTAACTACCTGTAATAAGTTCTTTAGAAACGGAGAAGGGTAGTGCTAGAAAAAATATATAAAATATATATATAATTATAAAAAATTACACAAAATGTACCTGTACTTAATACTAATTATTATTATTTTTTACAATTAACAATAGGTTCAAGCTGATATCTCTGTGTTTCTGTTGCACAACCTTATCAGTTAATATTGCAAATCTGCAGACCGACAATAGTATAATTAAAAATAATAACATACCTAGAATTAAATAATTGAGGTAATAACCAAAACTGGTGTGATGTTGGTTTTTTATTTTGTTATCCAAAATTTTCGATGTCATCATCATCATCACTTGAGTCGATATTGATATTTTGAAGGCAACTACCACCAAGTGTATTGAAGAAACAGTTTATACCCATAACTTCATCGTTGCCATATAGAGAGTCGAGTGAGCCAATTGGAGATAAATATATTTCGAAATCATGATATTGTTTAGCCCAATTTCTATTCCCACAACTAAACAGTGGTTTTTACTAAACAACTACCACACCAATTATTTAAATCTTTAAGAAAACCGATAATTTTTAAAATATTACCAAATTGTTTTGAATAATTTATTATCTTTAATTCATAATTAGGAAATTTATAAATCATTTTATAACTACAATTGAAACATAATCTGTTATTATTGATAAAAGACGCAGGCGGTGACATTTTGCAATATTGAAAACAGGCATACATAGGCCTAATTTTTGTATTACAAATATTTAAATTTAGCATTAATGTAATCCAAACAGCTTTTTCAAAAGGTCGGGTTCTTCTTGAAATAATATACCGGTAGCAGTTTTGTTTCTTTCAATTGCTGCTGTAAATATGGATTCAAACTGTAGTCTATTAATTTTAATGGCTGCTGTAGAACTTGTTTTTCTATACAACGCGGTAAGCCGAAGCGAACAATATCGAAATAAGTGGGTATTATTGAAATTAATCTAAACAAACATAATTGGAAGAGACTACTTATCTTTATTTCCGATTCCATTTTGGAATGAGGCGTAAATTTATTGTAGGTGCCTAATAATAATAACAATGACAATCAATAAGCAGTATAAGTAAAATTTAAAAAAATACTTACTAATAATTGCTTTTATTATAAGGTCTTCTTGTATAAGCAGACATACAGAAAAAGTGGTTTGATTGCTGTTCTTTCACAAACAAATCGAAAGTTGTTATTGCAACTGAAATAATGTTTTATTTTGTCGTTTCAATATAAAATAAAAAAACACAGAGTAAATATTTGTTTATTATCTGTATATAAGTATTATACAAAGATATATATGTACATAAATGTTGTTAACGATAAGTATTATAGGGTAAGAAAATATTAGCAGACGCAGAATAACTTAATATACATTGTACTTGAATAATTTTATATACAGTTATACACACAAAATTTACAAAAAATATGGAAATAAGAAATTGTGAATTATGTACATAGTGAGAAGGTGAAGAGGAATCAATAATTATTATGTTGTTGTCCCCCATGGAACGGTGTCGTTATTTTCAATCCGCTGCCGTTTCTTATAGTCCATTTGGAAAACCTTCGAAACGCGCTTCCGTGTTATCACATTTTTTGTCTTGGTATCCCTAGCAATTTGATCGTATTCCAGTACCACTCCTTTTGACGTACCTGAAATGATATCATCTAGCGCGTTTCTGTTGAGTTTCGTGCTGTTCTCGTAATTGAGCGTAAACCCCTTTATTTTGGTGACTTCTGTACCGTTTAGTGTTTTAAAATAATAACTTTTAGGACCAGTAGACAACCCCTCAACAATATAATCGCCATCCGTCAGTTCGCTACTCCACTCACCCAACATAGACCCTGTTGGTACGGTATTTCGATTGTTGTCAATATATACAATACTATCTGTATCGTAGTAGACAACGTCCTCACCGAGTTTATCTAGCATTTCGTAAAGTCTTAATCGGGCATTAGAAGTGGTAAATGTCGTGATAAATATGTTAGTGGATGTGGAGTCTTTCACAAAGCAATCTTTGTATTTGAAGGTCACATGAACAATGTCTTCGTTTACAAACGTACAATTTGAGATGTCTATTTTATCGTCCAATAATATTTCGTACCATCTCTTCGGGTCATTGACGAATTCACTCTGACTCATGTTCAATCTCTGGCCAAATTTTCCCCATAGCGAGTTTAGACAAATTTTTGCTACCGCCCTTCTTCCCGGATTGACACCAATTTTGTTCAAATTCAGCTCTATACCCATCTGTTCTTTGATATTACGAGCGTACGCTTCGTTTGATTCGTATTGTTACGTAATTTACAATTTCACGTATTTTTCTCTCAACACTTTTTATTAAATTAACTATAACACAACAACGCTCTCTTCTATCAAAATACTCTCAAACTGTCCAACGCTGTTCCTTATATAGTATTATGGACGTTTCTAGGCAACTCTCGAAACGTCCAGCAACTCTCGTACTTTCTGGAACGCGTCATAGGTTACTTCCACACAATTTTCGCAGTCGGCGCTTGTCAACGTCAGAATGACACATACACGGTCGCCCTCCCTGAATCCAGTGGAATTCGCTCGCTGATCGTAGCGGGTCTTCATCCGGTCACTTTCGAATTTTATTCTTGTTCTGACGGCTTTATGGATGGTGTTAAGCCGCTCGCGTAGTTTAGACACATAATCGTCCGTGGACAGCGAAGAATCTTCAGGTCGACCAAACATTAGATCAGCAGGTAGTCTCAGTTCTTTCCCGAATAGCACGCAGGAAGGTGTCTGTCCGGTGGTCTCGTGTATGGATGTCCTATAGGCCAGAAGGAATAAGGGAATGTGGCGATCCCAGTCGGTCTGATGATCGTTTACAAACATCCTCAGGTTGTTTTCTATAGT
>CM055660.1:15010088-15216187 GCA_029378335.1 Agrilus mali
CTTTATCTCTTCTTGAACTTCTACTCTTACTTCCTTTAACTCTTCTTGAACTTCTACTCTTACTTCCTTTAACTCTTCTTGAACTTCTACTCTTACTTCTTTTAATTGTTCTTTCAATCCTTCTTGCTCCATTTTTATTGTCCTCATATCTTCGATCAATTTCTCTTGACCTGCCTTAATTTCTTCTTGGCCTGCCTTCATTTCTTCCTGGCCTGCTTTAATTTCTTCCTTCATTTCCACCTTCATTTCTTCCTGACCTGCCTTCATTTCTTCCTGGCCTGCCTTTATTTCTTTCTTCATTTCTTCCTGGCCTGCCTTCATTTCTTCCTGGCCTGCCTTCATTTCTTCCTGGCTTGTCTTCATTTCTTCCTGGCCTGCCTTCATTTCTTGCTTCATTTCTTTAAGCATTTCCATCAAAAATTTCATCTGCTCCTCCATTTTTGCTACTTGACTTCTTGTTACTGGCATAAATCCTTACTCCTGACACCAATTGTTACGTAATTTACAATTTCACGTATTTTTCTCTCAACACTTTTTATTAAATTAACTATAACACAACAACGCTCTCTTCTATCAAAATACTCTAAAACTGTCCAACGCTGTTCCTTATATAGTATTATGGACGTTTCTAGGCAACTCTCGAAACGTCCAGCAACTCTCGTACTTTCTGGAACGCGTCATAGGTTACTTCCACACAATTTTCGCAGTCGGCGCTTGTCAACGTCAGAATGACACATCTGTCACAGTATTTATGCGGACTTGTTACCAATTTAATTTTCATGAAATCTTTAATGTAATCCTGGAATAAATCTGTAGATTTCTGTGAAAAGTGCCACACTTCCAAAATTTCCCGTATTACTTTTCCAGAGCCTTGTTTACTTCAAGTCCAGCATCCCGTAATCGTTCGTTCATCTTCAGTATGATTACATATCTCTGGTGCATAATGAAGACATTTGCAACATAAAGTAAATGTCAATTTGTCGGTTTTTATAGGTAAGACGGGGTGGTAAAGGTTTCGGGGAGGTAAAATTTTACACTTTACCAACCCGAACCAGTTAGGGTCATATTTGGATGGTCTATTTATTTTAGTGGGATGTCCTACGGGAAAGGGATCGTAATACTGTATGGTGGGGTAGAGGGAAACCACATCGATATATTGCATTCTCTTATTTTCAACTTTTAGCTTTGTCGCATTAGTACGGCCGCCAAAAAATGACTTCCTAGGATTTAGTGGTTCATTGTCGTCGTAGTTGTCTAATTTCGATTTTGTGGCTTTATATTCTTTTGACTTGAGCCAATTGCATTCCCACATCTCTACGACGGAATACCCTGCATTCTTCAATTGTCGATTTCGACGTTGTGTGCTCTCGTACAGATCGTCCATTATTTCATGATTTACGTGATTAATTGTTGTTGGATGGTAGCATTTGGGGCAGCCATGCCAGAAACATCCGTGGTACTGGTACACTGTTTTCGTGGTATCGTCATAGCCGTCAACTTTAGCGGCGCAAATTGTTACTTCACCACCGTTTAGGGCATGACGGACATTATTACTGAACTTGCTAAGCCACGATATAGAACCAAGGCTAAATGTATCTTTTGGTGTTTCGTTTACAACGGCAATGGTCTTGTCGGGTAGATATTTTGATCAGTATATAGCCATGCAAACGTTTGCTATGGTAAGATATTGTAACCGGTCAATGTTAGCGATTTCCAAAAACTCCTTTCGAAATTCCAAACAACCTCTTCTCAGAATATCCACGTCGGAATCACAATAGTCGCGTAGTTCTCGTTGAAAATCGAACACATAGTTTTCATTTGATCGTGAAGTGTACCATTCCAAAAATGCTTCCCGTTGTTTAGGTTTCATTGTGTTTGGTCCATAAAATTTAGCATTGGGTAGTTTACCTATATAATTCTGATTTTCAGGGGTGTTGAAGAAGTGGGGGAAGTAGCCTTTCTTCATTTCATTCAAACCAAAAGTTTTCGGAAAATTCAATAGGTGGGCACTAAATTTTTTCACGTACACCTTTGATAGTTGTTTTAAATCCCAAGAAGACATAAAATCTCTGCTTGCCATTATATTATTATTATTATTATAGTTAGTGGCCAATTGGTAATAACGAAATCTTACTGATAAGTAAAGTGATCGTTAGATACCGCGTAAAGCTTTTATATACTATCTAAAATGAAGAAGTGGGGGAAAGTAGTCGAATGACGTCATTTTGATTTTTCTAGAACAAATAAAAAATCGATCGAACGAGTATATTTATTATTAATAATATTTTGCAAAGACCTTTACCTCATGATTTAAAGTAAAAAGTGCCTATGTTACTCTGCATGCTGTCCTTGGGAAAATGTGGAAATTTTTAAGCAAAAAAGAAAACAGAGTATTTTTTCTAATTCTAATGGTATTTTCTAGTAGTAGGTATTATTGATAATATTTCGCAAAGGGTTGTTAACAATTTTTTCAAAGACAATTGTTTGACGTCGAACAGTATCGTAATTGTTTGTTATATGTACATATCTGTTGTTGTTATATGTGCATTTCCGTTGGCACAATTTCTGTCGCGGTTTGCAGTGGGTAAGCATTTTAGAGGTAATGGAAAATGCATAAGTAATTGATTCTGTTATTGTTAAGTGCACACTAGTTATGAGTACTAAACAAAATAGATTGCCAAAACTGGAGGAAGAGCGGCGCCCCCCTTCTAGGACGGCAAATAATTCTAGAAATCTAAGTTATTAAACTTTTATGTTTATTGATATTCACTTATTTTTTTTGCAATAATGTTTTTACAACAACAGCAAACACCACCGTCACCTACGCCACGACCACCACCCAATGACGTGGTGGAAATTAAATTGACGGATGAGGAGAGGCGTTACATTTTAAATATGTAAAAGTAAGTAATTTTTAATTATTTATTTATTTAAATATAAGTTACGGGTATTAACCCAATATATAGTGGTTATTAATCTCTAACATTATTTTAGTGTTACGGTTATCCTCATCCGGGTTTTTTTTTCCACTTTGCCTGGTTAGGCCGCTAGTTTACGGGGGACCTATTAACAACCACGGTAGAGTCGAGAAATTTCAATTATCGTAGGTGTTGGCTGTGCCTGGTTAGGCCGTTAGTTTACGCGGGTACCTATTAACAACCACGGTAGAGTCGAGAAATCTTAAAATCCCACGCCAATCTTCGTTCCATCGCAACGACGACGATCGTAAAAGGTGAGATTTATAAATTGAATAAATAGATAAAAATAAATAGATAAAAAATAATTATTATTGTAGATTGGACCTGCCTGAAATGAAAAAATATTCTCTGATCAATAGTGGAAGTCCTCGGTTCAACCCTTCCAGCAGATAACCATTAACAATAAAAGAAGAGTTCGTCGAACAGGACAATTTTTTAACCCGTGCTTTGTTTCATCCTGCTACTATGGAGAAGAAGTTTTTAGTTTGAAAAATTTATCTTTCTTGAAAGGTGCGATTTATAAACTTAATAGATAGATAAGAAATAACATATTCTTGTTATTATTGTAGATTGAACCTGCTTGAAATATTCTCTGATCTGCAGAGAGAGAGAGAGAGAGAGAGAGAGAGAGAGTTTTTGAAGCAATGGATTATTGAACAACTTTCATCCAAACTCTTCTTTTTTTTTTAATGTAACTGCCATGGTTACTGAATGCTTATCATTAGGGTGTTTCGAAATAAAGGTTTTTAAAGGTTAGTTTCCAATCAAATACCTTAACATCTCTTATTTTTTACATGTTTAAATTAAGTATACTTACACGTAAGTCTCTGAAATCAACTTGAGGTTCAAATATCGTAAATCATAATCAAATATTCCACGATCTGCTTCTACATTCAGTTTAATATAGTTTGCAATTATATTTAACACTGCTGCTACTTGAACCTAAATACGAACGCCTCACCTGACGTCGTCTTTAATTTTTTACATGAAAAAGCTTCTACTTGTTCCATCAGTGTTTCGGACCATGTTAGAATTATTCTTATTCCATCCAGTTTTTGAAGCAATTAAATCACCATTAGGTTTTGATGTTTCTTCACAGTTTTCTTTCAACATTTCTAAAACTAGTGATACTATCTATTTAAAGTCCCTAGCTCAAATCGAAATTATGCAGCTTCATAAACTTATTGTACTATTATAATAATTATAATAATTATCATTTAAAATGCAACGCTACCTCCCCTACTATATGGTCTCCATCAACTGAAACACTATCATATAAACTTGAAAAAATTCAAAATTTTACTTATCAGCACAAGTTTGCAAGGTTTATTGCTTGGAAATTGCATAAACCAATGAAATATTCAGATCAAAATTATTCGAATATTCTTCAAACTATTAGCCTACCTTCGCTCAAATTATGTAGATTGTACCAAGACCTTTTATTTCTCTATAACCACTAAAATTACTAAACAACATGATTGACTGCCCTTCTTTACGTGACCAGTTTGCTATAAGATCTCATCTAAGAAATTTAAGAAATCAATCATTAACCTTTGAATACAAATTTCTTTCATCGGATCTGGGATTAAATCAGCTGTGAGCAGACTTTCTATGGAATTTAACTGCCTTCAATTGGACAGATTATACGATTAAAACTTTAAACTTATCGAAGTTTAAAAAATTAATAAAAAATTTAGTTTTTGTTTATGAATAATTTGTATTTTTGTTTTCTCTTGATTTTCTTTCTGTGCAAATATTAATTATTTATCAATCATTTTCATTTACATAAAAGTGTGTTGCTTTGTTTGGACACCCAGAATCTTACTTATATTATTGTTTATTATATTATAAAGGGTTTGTACCCGTGTAAAATAAATAAAAAAACATAATGATATTGATATTTGTTCAATGTTGATAATTCGTGGCTATTATTGGCCAGTTAGAGAAGTCACAATGCGAGTTCACCCTTTGTGCTTATTTCTCGTAATGTAAATGTAGCTGGAGAGGTCACACTGCGAGTCCGCCCTTTGTGCTCATTGCACATCTTAGTACTAGTAGTAATGTAAATAAGTATTAAAGGCGCAATGCGAGTTACAGCCGTTTGTCTTCCCTTTATGTCCATTGCACAACTCAGAAAAGTTTCTCAGTAAATAATTGATCAAGTAATAAAATAACAATGACATAACGAATTATCAACACATCCATAAATATCTGTTATAAGGGACGTGAACGCTCACCCTTGTGTTTTCTTATTTTATAGGGTTGCACCCGTATTGGATATACAATGCCTGACCATTCTGATAGGCCCCTGCTATCGTATTGTTAATTGATTTAAATATCTTATTTTTATATTTAGTAATTTTATAATACCTATAATTTATTTTTTATAAAGTTTATATATATCACATAATCATAATTTAATTTGATTTTAACTTGTTATCTTATTTGTTTATTTTATATTTTTTTTAGTCACTTCTTACAAATGGATGATTATCTTCGCGTTAATAGGGACAATTCCACCATTATAAAATGTATGACTGTTTTTGTTTCAGACCTCCATACTATATTCACCCAAATGAAAACTAAAGTAGCTCTCTGTCCTAAAGATGATAAACGTTTCTTAATTCCGAAAACAACTAATACGCTTCCTTGGGGACATTATAATATTAAAAATTCGGAAAATTCCTTTTAGAAGTTGAACAGTAACATCGATCAATTAATCCAAAATTTGAATCTACTCTATAAAAACAACTTAACGGTTGGAGAATATTTTATTCAAAAACTTTTCAAGGCTTCTATACTTCCACAAGAATCTATTGATATTATTTACGAACAACTTATGTAATAATCACTTGTATGTATATGTAAATAATGCTCGTCTTTAATTAATTTTATAAATTGTCTTACTTTCCTGAACATATTAAGAAAACGCTAAATGTTTCTGCAGTTACAATTTATTGAGTTAATAGTAGTAACAAGGAATAAACTTTTTTATAATCTTCGATATCAGTGGATGGCCATTTGCCTGAGTCAGAACCATGTCGCCAGCCTGGAGCTTTTTCCGTTCCTTCTCGCAAATGGTTTCTTCTATCCATCGCAACACACATGTCTGATGACGACCGTTAATGCTTGGACTTAAAGTATATAGAAGCTTGAACAAGTTGATTAACTTAATAAACTTTTCCAAATATTTCGGTTGGGCATAGTATGCCACATCCATTATTAAATCATCTACACACCTCAATAATGGTGTGTACGCGTTCTTTATATATATATTAATGATGGAGAATTTTCGTTCCTCACTAGAACTGATCAGTTTGCTAACATTTCCTTTAGACAATATATATCATTTCGTGTGTAATTATAATTTGTTTCATTTAAAACCCCTTGGACATCATCACCGGTTATCTCCACTTTTTCACCACAAGCTTTTAAAAAAACGTTAACGAAGGTGTCGCACCACTGTTTTGTTTCGAAAATGAAATACAAAATATCAAACGATGTATCTTGTGGTAATGTTAACCATTTGAATACTTTCTTTTGTACTTCAACTTCCAACTTCGAACACACCACTTTTACTATGTCTAAACCAGTAGATAGTATTGCTCTTCGCAAATTCGTAATGAGGACTTGTCTTTCTGCTTGATACAACTCGTAGGATAAAGAATCCATTTTTATGAATATTCGATTTCTAAATCGTCTGGATCGCTCTCCTCGCTTATTAAATAGGCTGTTATTACAAGTTTATCCATCTTTCAACTGAAACTCTTGCACCACGTTTTCTTACTCTGATGCAACCAAATGTTTTTTCTCAGAAAAATTTCACTTCAATTACATAACTTTCAACCATTACTACGACTTTAACTTTCAATGCAATAACTAACGATTACAACTGACTACACTCGCCACGTTTAATCTTATTTATAATCATACTTTTTTGGGGGAGGGGGTACAGAAGTTTGTAAATATGTTACAATTTATGAATACAAATGCCTAGATCTCACAAAACGTTTCTTTTATGGATCCAGTTGTTATGAGATTTGTCAAGCCCTAACCATTTCACGTAAACCATATCACCCCTACGTCGTAGTACTCGCTCCACCAAAAAGACGTCTGGATGAGTTGCTTTCTGTAATTCCATACCATAAAATCCTCCTTTTATGTCTTCCCCATTATTTATTTATTTATTTAGCGTATGGATTCTTTCAATACGATAAGGAAACTATAAGTAAAAACAGGAAATAATATAAAAAAATATGATAAACTATATATCAATGTCTAAATTACACAGCCACTCAATTGCGTCTTGGGATCATTCTGCAAAGTCCTGTAGGTTTCCGCCATAAGCACGGTTTCGGCACTCTGAAACTATATAGTGGATCGTTTGTCTCGGTGAACCACAATTGCACTGCGGATTGTCGGCGAGGCCCCATCGGTGTAGGGAATCGGCGCATTTACCATGTCCTGTTCGTATTCGGTTAAGCTATGACCAAATGGAATGTGGGAGGACTGAACCATTGAAGCCGAGTTTAGGGTTGATTATTATTATCTTTTAAGTAATACATAATTGGATCAGATAATTTTATACGGCTTATTGTAAATAGTTCGTTGGACCAATTCGGTCTATAACCTTTCCTAAATAATTCACGATATTTACTTATTTGCACCCGGTCTCCCACTTTAAACCAAATTTTTCGTAAATCCATCATTTTTGGGTTGTTGCAAACACTTTTCAAAAGTGTTTCTTCGTTTCGTTTGGTGACTTTGTTTGGTTTCATCCCGATAGTTCTGTGAACCTTATTGCTGTATTCATTTACTATATCTTGTGATATATTCAACCATTTGTAGGATCCTTGTAAACTAAAGCGTTGCCACATTTTTTATTTTAGCGTTCTATTTACTGGTTCTGTTATTTTTTAATGGAAACAATTAGTTTTATATATGAAAAGGACTTAGACTTTATTTAGTTTAGAAAACAATACATCGGCTAGTAATGTTCACAGAGTTGTGTGTTAGCAAAAAAATTAATTAACAAAAGTCAACTAGGAATACGTTTACTTTTTTTCAGAATTAACTGTAAAGTTCTTCCAACATCACCTGTTTTGCATTTGTTTTACTGCTTGTGCCCATACGAATTTTGAGAAAAGGTCTATTATAACCAAAATGTATTGTAAACCTTTATTTTCTCTTGCATACGGAATTATTCCAACTAAATCGGCTTGATGAAGATCATCCAATCCTTTAACAACTACCTTATGACGTGTGAAATTAATCCTAGCGGGTTTATGCAGTTCTTTCACAACTTCTTCTTTCACCTACGACATTTTTTTCTAATCATGAGCTACGGTTCTTGATTTAGAACTGCTCGATTTTGCGCCACCTACTGCTCTTTGTTCTAAAGTATTTAACCTTACTTTAATCTCCTTCGCTTCTTATTTTAGTGATTCTATCCTCGCCACTAATTCCTCTTTTAGGGCCTCAATTTTTTTATTGATTCCATGAATTTCTTTCTCTGCAAACTCCATAACTTTTTTACACTCGTCTTGAATGAAGGTCCTTATTAATTCAACGCTCGTATCTATATCTCTTTTCATATCTTGCTCAATCTCAGTTTTCAGTTTCTTCGACAATTCTTCATCACCTTTTCTAGCAAACAATTCTACATCTTTACACTCTAGTTTTATTTTTGTTGAAAGAGAGTCCAAAATTATATCACCATTCTTTTCTATTAAATCGTTCACTCAGTTTGTTATGTGCTTATCCCTTTCATTGTTCAAGTTCTCAATTTCTCTTTGCAAATTTTTGATCATGATCTCCATAGTATTATTATAACTATTCGTTAACTTTATACCAACCTTAGAGAGAGTTCTTGTAAATTCATTTCTTAAATCGTTCAGCTTTCAATCACCTTCACTAACAGCAGATTCCTTTACCTTTTTACATTCCATTCTTATATGCACTTTTGTTAACCTATCCTTTTCATCTACATACTTTTCTGTAGCTGCATGAAATCCGGCTATAGGTTTAATACGCTTATTAGCCACGTCGACAAAGTACAACACTTTATCGAATGCCTTTCTAATATAAACCACATCATCTTTTTATAAAAGAAGTTTCATTTTCTTTTTCTCCAAAAAGCGTACATCAGCAGCGTCATGCTCCTGCTGAGAATCCCCGATTCTAGTTAAGCGGTTATGATTATAATCGTGAGCGTTGCTAAATGCTCGCGAATATGATCGTTTTTTGTCTAATCCACGTCCGAACTTATCAAGCGTCATTGTCTAACTAACCATTTTAACAATTTGTTTATTCGACTATGTTACACTCACGCAACTCTTCTAAAATTTATTAATGATGCAGTAGGAGTTTTATGAAACATTTTATACAATAATAATAAAAAGAAAGTTGCTTTTTATGTTTCAACGAATTTATTGGTTCTCTACAATTGTTTCGACGTCTTACGTCTTTTTCAAGAGTACAATGTATACTAAAGTTAAGAAAGGTCTTAACTTGCAGATATTTTCATATCAAATTTTGAATTAAAAATTTTTGAAAAATATAAAAATCAGAAACAAAACATCCTACTATGGAAACGATATGTGGATGATATTTTCCTTATTTGGTTAGGAACGGATCGACAACTTAGCAACCTATTGTCACTCCTTAATAGTATTAATATGAAAATTCAGTTTACAATGGAAACGAGTGATGAAAACGGCTTAAATTTCCTAGATATTGTGACGTGTTCGGTCACAGAAAACACAATTAACAAAACAAATCAACGAATTTATTTAAGTACTAAAGTTAATTTGACTACACTACAGTTATAAACAAGTCTGCACAATTTATTTCACTAAAAGTCTCCTTTAATCACCGTTCCGGTAGACACTATCTATCGCTCTCTATGAACTCTCTATCGCCACTATGGTTCGCCTGTATCGCCTATCGATCGCTTCCAAACATCAGCTGTCCACTGTAAACTAACTCGGTGTGAGTGTCGTCCGCTCTTATAGTCTTCTCAGCCTTTTTCTAGGGTATTCTACAGCCGTCTAGTATTCCAATTGTTTTCCCATTGATCTTTGCTGGTGTTTTCTAGATGTTTCAGGAAAGCCGAGAATATTCCTTATGTAAACAGGGAAGATGTTCATTAATTATGCTCACACCAACCTAATTGGCACTGCCCCCTTCTTAGAATTGATCGTTCCGATCAATGTCTTGACCTTTGTAGGGCGCCAGGCGGTCCAAGTGTACAACTTTCATCTTGGCCTTTGGTCCTCTCTGAATACGGTAGACCACGTCATTCAGCCTTCTGACCACAGTGTAAGGTCCTTCCCAGGCTCGCTGTAGCTTCGGTGAGCGTCCTTTCCGACGGACAGGATTGTAAAGCCACACCTGGTCCCCTTCTCTGAATCCTGTGCTGTTGGCTCTCCGGTCGTACCTGGTCTTCATGCGGTCACTCCCTACTTGGATTTTGTTACGAACGGCTCTATGGATGGTATCGAGTCGTTCCTCTAGCTGCTGTGCGTAGTCGGTAGCCGAAGGTCGCCGATCTTCTGGGTGTGCAAACCGGATGTCCATCGGTAACTTCAGCTCTCTTCCAAATAAAATGCTGGCTGGTGTTCTGCCGGTGGTCTCATGAACCGCACTTCGATAGGCCAACAGGAACAAAGGTATGTGCTCGTCCTAGTCTGTGTGGGGATCGTTGACAACCATTTTCAGATTGGTTTCCAGCGTCGCGTTAAACCGTTCGACCATTCCGTCAGATTGTGGATGTAATGGAGTGGTCCTAGTTTTCTGTACTCCTAGCAGCTCACAGACTTCCCGGAATACCGTGGATTCGCAGTTCCGTCCCTGGTCAGAGTGGATCTCCATCGGAACTCCACACCGATTGATCCATTGGTTCACCAGCATTCCAGCGACCGTAGTAGCTTCTTGGTTTGGGATCGCGTACACTTCGGGCCATTTGCTAAAATAGTCCATCACTACCAAGATGTACTTATTGCCAGCAGCTGTTGTTAGGAATGGTCCTGCTACGTCCAGAGCTATTCTCTCAAATGGGGCACCAACATTGTACTGTTTCATTCGCCCTCGGCTTCGAGTCTGAGGTCCCTTGGCTGACGCACACGTTGGGCACTTCCTACACCAATTTTCGACGTCTCTTCTACACTTTAGCCAATAGAATCGCTCTCGCGCCTTCTCCAACGTCTTTGTTACTCCGAAGTGTCCTCCACCAACACCTCCATGGACTTCTGTCAGCACCTCGTTGACTCTGTTCTTCGGGAGAACTACTTGATGTCGAATTTTAGTTCCGTCAGGGCTTTCCCACACTCTTTTTAGTACCCCATTCTCGATGATGAGCGAATCCCATAAGGCCCAATAGCTCTTCATGATGGTACTCGTGCTACTAACATCTGCCCAGGTAGGTCGTGTTGTTCCTGCCTTTTTCCACCGCAGTATCGGTTTAATGTCTTCGTCGTTATCTTGGTCTTTCGCCAGGTCTTCGTTCTTCCAGTGTTCTTCAGGTTCCACCGTCGTCTGACAGATCCTTGCCAAGTTGACTGGTTCCTTCTTTTCGGCGGCCATGCAATGTTTGCAGTTCTTCGAGCATGGTCTTCGCGAGAGGGCATCAGCGTTACCGTGTTGTTTTCCAGCACGATGTTCGATGCTGAAGTCGTATACTTGTAGCCGCTGTAGCCATCGAGCCAGTTGTCCCTCTGGGTTTTTAAATTGCAGCAGCCATTTCAGGGACGCATGGTCTGTCCTTAACAGGAATTTTCGTCCGTAGAGATACTTATGGAAATGTTCGAGAGTTTTGACGACTGCCAGCAATTCTCTACGGGTCACGCAATAGTTTCGCTCCGGCTTTGACAGTGCCTTACTGAAGTAGCCAATGACTTTTTATTTTCCTTCCTGCATCTGCGACAGTACACCACCAATTCCTACATTGCTGGCATCCGTATCGACAATGAAGTCTGTGTCGAACTGTGGGTACGTCAGTATTGGGGCTTGAGAGAGGGTAGACTTCAGTGTTTTAAAGACTTGCTGACATCGTTCTGACCATTGGAAAGGGACACCATCCTCTGTTAACTTGTGGAGCGGTCGAGCTATATCTGCAAATCGCTTTACGAATCGTCGGTAATAGGAACACAGCCCCAAAAAGCTTCTCAAGTCGTGTTGGTTCTTCGGGACAGGCCAACTTCTCACAGCTTCAGTCTTGTCAGGATCAGTTCTTATTCCTTCTGAGGTGATAACGTGGCCAAGATATTTCACCTCCTTACAGAATAGATGGCATTTCTTGGGACTGAGTTTCAACTTGGCTGCTAAAAGCTTCTTGATCACTTCTTCGACATTCTGTAGGTGGTCTTCGAATGTCTTTCCCAGTACTATCACGTCGTCTAGGTACACCAGACAAACTTTCCAATTGAGCCCTTGTAGCATATTTTCCATAAGTCGCTCAAAGGTGGCGGGAGCGTTACATAGTCCAAATGGCATAACGTTAAAGTGCCACAGCCCATAACCAGTCGTGAATGCGGTCTTCTGTTTGTCTTGTGGATCCAGTTTCACTTGCCAGTATCCACTCTTCAAATCTAACGTTGAAAACCATTTGGCACCAACCAAGCTGTCAAGGGTGTCGTCGATTCTGGGTGAGGGATAGCTGTCCTTTAAGGTTCCGTCATTGAGCTTCCTGTTGTCAACGCAGAACCTGGTCGATCCATCCTTCTTCCTAACCAACACTATCGGAGAAGCCCAAGTACTTTGTGATGGTTCGATTACCCCCTGTTCTTCCATGTTCTCCACCAGGTTGTTGACTTCTTCTTGCTTAGCCCATGGAACTCTTCTATATGGTTGTTTAATAGGACGAACTGATCCCGTGTCTATACGGTGGTATGTCAGATTCGTTCTCCCAAAGTCGTTGTCAGAGAGGGCGAAGACGTTTCGATACTTGTTGAGCAATTCTTCGAACTTTCTAATTTGTTCGCTGTTAAGGTTTGTGGCCGAACGCTGCACTAAGTCTCGAAGAACGGATGGAAGCGGTTCGCTCTCTGCCATTGAGGGTTCAGCTTCAACTTCGCACTGGAGGATGGACACCACGGGTTCAAGGACTCCTACTTCCATTCCTTTACACACTTTTTGCTCGAAGTCCTTCAGATTGACC
The DNA here is from genome assembly GCA_029378335.1 of Agrilus mali. Lineage (NCBI taxonomy): Eukaryota > Metazoa > Arthropoda > Insecta > Coleoptera > Buprestidae > Agrilus > Agrilus mali. Next base: position 15,023,223 of record CM055660.1, read on the forward strand.
ACTCTGACAGATGCGTTCGGCGTCCCAGTTCGAATTAGTGTTCGTCCTATCAGTATGGCTTTCTGTGTCAAATCCGGGTTTTTGGCTTCTACTATCCCCACCAATCCATCCGCACCTTCGCCGTCGATGTTTATTTTGAGAACTACCTCGGATCTAGCAGGTAGTAACCGGTCTTCTGCAACGATGACCTTTCGAAGACCGTACTCTTTGGTGGGGTTTGTCATCACCAACTCTTCCTTGCCGATGCGTAAAATGCCGGAGCCCAAATCCAGATTAATTTTGTTTCGTTCAAGAAGATCCAATCCGATGATCACGTCGTCGGTGACATCGGCTACCAGTGCCCTGTGTCGAAGGCATACTTCTCCCAGTCTCAATTCGATGTCGCATTCTCCTCTAATCGGCGCTGTTTCTCCGGTAACCGTGGTCAAACGTAGCTTCCTCTGCAGGGGACGGATTCTCCACTCGTTAACGATGTTCGGCCGGATTATGGTCTTTGAAGCTCCCGTATCGACCACCATTCTAACCTTCTTGTTGTTGATGTGACCTTCGACGAATAAGGACTTGCTTCCGTTTAGTTGGGAAACGACGATTTCTGCCGGGGCTTGGTGGGGAGAAGCCAACTTGCGCCCCTCAAAGTTGGCTGATCTTAGTTTCCCGACTGCTGTCGGTCCGCACGGCGTTCATCGGCTGGGAAATCTCGCTGTAAATGTCCGTGCCTTCCACATTCCCAGCACCTTGGTCTTCCTTTGTTTTGGCCACAGTCTCGGAAAAAGTGACCGACCTTCCCGCATTCCCAACATTTGGCCGATTCTCGCTTGTCGTTGATGGTAGTCTACTTGACAGTTTCGACGCATTCTTTAATCAGCCTTGCGACTTCATTCTTGTATTCGTCGTGTTCAAGAGTTGTTTTGCGTACACGCACGTGGCCTTTGGAAGCTTGTTTTGCAGCTTCGAATTCTAAGGCGTGCGCCAGTCTTGGGCCAAACGGAGAACTTGTTGTAAGTGGGTGTTTGGACTGCTAGCTGGTCTGCGAAGTCCTGCGGAGCGGTAGGATAGGCCGATCTAACTAGACGTTCCACATCGGTCTCGAACTCCTGTAGATTTTCTGATGTCTTCTGATTGCGACACTTTAGTTGGGTCTGGTACACTTGTTGCAAATGTTTGTCGCCATATCTCATTTCGAGTCGTTCTAGCAGCGCAGAGAAGTCCCGTTGTTGGCGCTCTGGAATACCTTGAAGGACATCCAATGCTTCTCCTCGCAGGGCTATGACCAGCGCCGTTGCTCTCTCAAAATCGTTCCAGTTGTTTGCTTCTGCCGCTGCCTCGAACTGTCGTTTGTACACAGACCAGCAAACTTTTCCGTCGAAAGTCGGTGGTTTAATTCTAATCGTCTTCGCAGTGTCTTCGGACTTTACTTCACTGGCCGATTGTATGTTCTCGAACTTCTGTCGCATCTTCTCTACTTCCTTTTGTACCTCTTCTTTCAACTCATCTCTTAGCTTCTCTTGTCTCGCCTCCAACTCTTGTCGTACTTCTTTTAATTCTTCTTGCACTTCGGTTCTGACTTCCTTCAGCTTTACCCTTAATTTTTCTTGCATCGCTTCCATCTTTTCTTGACCAGCTTCTATTTTATTCTTCAATTCTTCTTGTGCCAATTTCATTTCTTCCTGTCCACATTCCATTCTTTCTTGTCCAGCTTCCATTTTGTTCTTCATTTCTTCCTGGCCTACCTTCACTTCTTCCTTCATTTCTTCCTGGCCTGCCTTCATTGCCTTCATCATTTCCATTAAAGCCTTTATTTGTTCCTCCATTATTGCCGCTTGTTTTCTTGTTACTGGCATAAGGCTTCAAAATTCTTCTTCACTTCGGATCTCTCCTACGATCTGTCGCACTAACTTTCTTTGGGAATCTTCAATTCCCTTACTATCCCACTCCTGACACCAAATGTGACGTGTTCGGTCACAGAAAACACAATTAACAAAACAAATCAACGAATTTATTTAAGTACTAAAGTTAATTTGACTACACTACAGTTATAAACAAGTCTGCACAATTTATTTCACTAAAAGTCTCCTTTAATCACCGTTCCGGTGGACACTATCTATCGCTCTCTATGAACTCTCTATCGCCACTATGGTTCGCCTGTATCGCCTATCGATCGCTTCCAAACATCAGCTGTCCACTGTAAACTAACTCGGTGTGAGTGTCTCGTCCGCTTTTATAGTCTTCTCAGCCTTTTTCTAGGGTATTCTACAGCCGTCTAGTATTCCAATTGTTTTCCCATTGATCTTTGCTGGTGTTTTCTAGATGTTTCAGGAAAGCCGAGAATATTCCTTATGTAATCAGGGAAGATGTTCATTAATTATGCTCACATCAACTTAATTGGCAAGTACTCGTAACAATATGAACATAAGGGTTATTAATTTAATCGATGAGGCTTCTATTCTTTGTAACTCAATAATTAAACACAGTAAAACAAAACACAAAGTTTTAGTTAAAAGAATTTTTATTAATTGTAATCCACAATAATTATTTCGCCACACAGTCAGTGGCTCCTTCAGGTGGAAGAGATCTAAATTAAAATTAACTACAAACAGACTTATATAGGTACTAAAATTACCAAAGAGGAAGGGATGAAAATTACACAGTATGTTGAAAATTTAAGTTAAGTAAGGGAGATTTGTTTAAGTCTAATTGGTCGTTTAAAATACTTAACTTAAATTTTCAACATTCATCTGTTTAATTTTCATACCTTCCTCTTTGTTAATTTTAGTACCTATATAAGTCTGTTTAATCTAAAGATCTCTTCCACCTGAAGAAGCAACTGTGTGGCGAAATAATTATTGCGGATTACAATTAATAAAAATTTTTGTAAATAAGAGTTATTAATAACAGGTTAGACATTGACATTTACAGGAAAAGTACATTCACAGACACAATAATAAACGCAAAATCCCAACAATCAACTCAAATTAAACTAGCTACATTCCACAGCTTAAAACACAGGCTCCTGACATTTTCTCTAAGTAAAGATAACTATAATAAAGAATTAAATTGTATAAAAATCATTGCGCTTAATAACGGGTATAAAACAGAAACCGCAGATAGACTAATCAAAAACAAGAAACACAAAATGCTCATGAAACAAATATATCCACAACCTAAATTAGAAAGTAAAAAATAACTATATTAATTACCTAGACAAAATAAGTAACAATAGTTTCAACCAATTAAACAAATTAGAAATCAATACGATATTAGTTAATAAGTGTAACTTAGGCAAAATATTAAGTAATAATAAACAAAAAATTAGCAAGAACAAAAAAGTGGTGTTTGTTGAGACCTGGATGACGTGCTGCTGGCCTAACATTACTTAGGGAGCAGTTATCACTTTTCGTCTTAAATTAATATGACGAAATTCAAAGTTATTCGTGACCGGACAATTAAATTAATAGAAATATTCACTGTAGGAACAGTTTATCAAAAAATGCAAATGTAAAACCAACACACAAAAAACAACAACGACGTAAATTACTAAAAACAACTATAACAAATACAACAGAGAAAAAGAGCAATAAAAGTACGTGATATGATGACCGAATGTCTTGATGGTTGCAAGCTAACTGGTGCTTATAGGGGGTAGCGGTACTTTCAAAAATGGTCAGAATATGAAACATCAATAAAAATTCCAATGGCCTGTGTCGGCAAAGAGGCCTCTTTATTAGATACAAAAATGCAAGTATTGGGGTACTACTATGACAATTGATAGACCTAACACGGTCGCCTTTCTACCTGAAGGGTAGATGTGAGTCTTAATTTTAGCAAATTTGAACTTTTAGTAAATATCTACAGAAAAATAAATACTTTAAGATTAAAAAATGTATAAGTTGTTGTTTACGGAATAGATTTTAAAGATTGTGAAGCCAAGTACATAGGTCAGACAGGACGCAATTTAGAAATTAGGAGTAAGGAGCATTTTAGAGATATATCCCTTAAAAAAACCAGCACAGGTATACGTGAACATTTATTTAGATAATGTTAAACTATTATACTCAGAAAATAAAAGTAAAAACTAAACACAGTAAAACAAAACAAAGTTTTAGTTACAAAAATTTTTATTAATTGTAATCTACAATAATTATTTCGCCACTCAGTGGCTTCTTCAGGTGGATTAAATCTAAATAATAATAAAAAAAAAACTTTTGGGAAAAACTATATCCGTTATTGTAGCCAACCTGGTAAATTCTATTTAGTTCTAAATTGTAGTTTTCTACTGGCATAAAAATGTTAAGAAGTCTATGGAAACTTGAATGAAAAAATGCTGATTTGTGTGATAGTGGATGACAATAATTTAAATGGATAATCGTATCGGTGTGTGTTTCTTTGTGATAGATTGAAAATATATGTTTATTGTGACAATTTTTAATAGTTAGATCAAAAAAGTTGATGCTACTGTTTTCTTCTATTTCCATAGTAAATTTAATTTTACGGTGAAAACTGTTTATATAATTGAATACTATTGATAACTATCTATCAGTACCTGTATAACATATTGTGACGGATGTGTCATTCTGACGTTGACATTAGCCAAATGCGAAAGTTGAATGGGTTGTACAAAGAAGATAGTGGTATATTTTTGATCGTTGTGCCCATGAAGATGCAAGCAAGTCTCATTAAATTGATTCACGAACAAGGTCACGTGGGAATTCCTCAGACGGAGAAGGTGTTAAAAAGGGATAACTGGTTCCCTAATATGCGGGCAAAAGTCGAGAAGACAGTGAGAAACTGGATCAAATAAATTCTGGCCAACCGTAAGACTGGAAAAATGGAGGGAATAGTAAAGCCAATAGAAAAAGGAGACGGTCCACTGGACATCTACCACATATACCATCTGGGGCCACTATCATCCACTAAGAAGAGATACATATTCGCAATAATATATGCGTTCACGATATTAGTGCCAGGACTGCAACCACTTTAGAAGCGATCGACAAATTGAGGAAGTAATCCATCTGTTTTGGAAATCCAAGAAGTATTATATCAGACAGGTGTTCAGCGTTTAGAGCTCAGGACTTCAAAAAGTATTGTGTTTCTGAGAAAATTAAGCATGGGAAGATGATGTTACATAGGACGCTGATATCAACAGTAACTAAACTATCCTTACCCAAAAGCTGAAAACCAATACAGGTTCATTGATCGATACCAATACATCAACCACGTGCCGACTCGAAGTACAGGTATTGATCCGTTTACATTGATGTTTGGGGTTCTTATGAAGTTAGAAGACCATCCTGACCTTCGGCAAACGCAATTGCATCCGAGATCACAATTCCAGCCAAAATTCTTGAGTCCCTACGAGGTGATTCAAAAGCTATCCCATAACCGTTACCTAGTCCACATGATTGGAGTCCACGATGGAGCAACCCGCACGACGACTGCGGCGGAATATATATAGTCTTGGGCGCATCCAAGTTCAGAATCGGATGGACATAGTGAAGATACCGATGAGGAAAGCAGTTCGGGGTCGAACAGCCTGCAGGATGGCCGATTGTAGGGATTTTTCGCGATTAGTCGTCATTAGTATGTTTGAATTAGTTCGGGTGAGTGTGCGGGAAAAAAAATTAATAAGACGTAGCTAGGAGACATTCAGTTATTAATTAATAATAAAAACGGTGTGATTGTGTTCGATTGGTAAAAATATAAAAGTTTTCAAATAAAACGCCCAGTTATTACATCAAATCCCACATATATATATACACATTTTTCAAACACCCCTATGTTTCATACCTTTACTGACACCTAACATGCAACAACAATAGTGTACGATGGGCAGCTTGGAGCTAATAAACGACAGAAAAGAAAAGATGCATTGATTAACAATAGACTTAGGGGCGTCTGCTGCACAAGTGAAGGCGAATTGTCTAAACATCCATAAGAAAACGATCGGCTAAATAAGCACGACAGCTATTCAATCAACATATCGGCAAAATATCTACTCCTTTTCAAAATTGTTCATGAAATTGTCTGCAGAGAAAGGAGATAAATGTTTACCCATAGGAAGATCACTTTTTTGTGGATAGAATTTTCCATTAAAAGCAAAATATTTTTTTTTAAGTCGAATCGATTAGTGTCATTAGTTCCAATCATAACTCGCGATCGACATTGGAAAATTCCTTAATTGACAATTCTTTTAACCCGGAGGTTGTAATGGATGGATGTAAATTTTTAGTGTGAAATGCATTTGGGGGCAAGATAACACCCTAACTAGTTCTAGATTATTGTTTACAGTATATCTATGTTTAGTATCTAAAACTTTAGTTACCAAAAGTGCTAATTCTTTGCAAAGTTCTTTTGTTGTTGCCCCCACAAACTTCAAGGTCTCGCAGCTCGGAGGAGGAGAACCTAACCTAACCTCAACTAATCGGGCATCCCTGTCACATATTTTCACAAAAACGGATAAATGTCGATGTTTTAAAGATTTTTTATGAACCCTTATTTATCACCTCTCTGCTTAAACAATATTTAATCTTTCATGTTCAATTTTTCACTTCTTTTAGAAAGAAATTTTTCTGTAAAAATATTTTCTAAGGTGTCTGTTAGGATTATAGCTGTTATTTTATAGTTATACAGTAATCCGCTACTTCAAATGCCTCTGCAATCACTTACTTTGTATGTTTCAATGCTGACGTCACAGATAGAGGCAATGAATTTCAATGAAGATATACCTTATAATCAAATGCAATGCTATCGACAGCAACAATGGAAATGAGAAAATAATAGTTATTAAATCAGTATACGTTATATAAAACAATATACCCTAATAGTTTAGTCAAAATAGACATTTGACTTAGGAAAAATTTGCATAGAGCTGAAAATTGGCACAGACGTTAAATACATCATTATAAATAAAATGTTAAAAATCCCCTTCGATCCTATTTCTACAAAAAATTTTATCCAATTTCAAAGTGCAAAATTAAGTATTTTTTCCATTTTTCTCGAAAACGGTCAATTTTATCGTGAAAATAGATCAGACAAAAGTTGTAGACCATAGAATTCTCTACAAAAATGATCCAGACACTTTTTCTCGTACGACTCACCATTCTTGAGATATCGCGATTTTAACAATTACAAAATTCATATTTTATATACTATGCACGCATTTCCGCACCACCTATGAGGTAATGTACTTGGCGCATTTTTTTTAACGTGGTTTCCCCAGTAGGTATACTCCACGATCTATTATAATAAAGAAAGTTTGATCAGATCGTATCCTATTGATTCAAAGTATGGTAATATTGCTAATGATCAAAGTGGAATAGGTTGTTTTCTTCTAAATGTTGTTATAATAGATCATGGTACAATAAACCAAGGTATGATACCGCTCATGTGACCACGTGGTTAATGACGTCACTGTGTGAGTTGGGCGTTACGGCGATAACAGATTTGAATCGTTAAGCTGTTATAACGGAATATTGTGTTGATAGTTTTTGGTTTTTGTTAGAATATAGTTCAACATGAAGTGTGCTATGTATCCATGTAATGTGGACAATCAATCAAAAAACTTTGACAAGGACATTAGATTTTTTACTTTCCCGAAAGACAAAAAAATTCAGCGTGAATGGATACAGTTGTGCAAGCGTAAAGATAAATTTAATGTAATTACCGCACGGATTTGTTCAAAACATTTTGAGAAAGACGACTATGTGCGCAACCTAAAACACGAATTGCTTGGATATACCTAGAAATGGTTCAGTGAGGGTGTTGAAAAAGGAAGCTGTACCTTCCAAGCATTTACCTGTGGAACGACGTCACGAACAAAACTCTTGCAGAGAAGTTCGTTACGAGAGCAAAGAAAGAAAACAACTTGTTGAGGATATTTTAAAAGGGTATGTCAAAGTTTGGTTTTATTGCTGAGTAGTGTGTTAATTACTAAAATTTTGTAGAACTGATGTTTCTGTTAGTAGTTGTGAAGGCTTTGGTATTGGTGAAGGTTTTGCTACAGTGTTGAGTGATAGTTCTACAGACAATAATATTACAGTTGTTAGTTCATGCAATCGAAGTATTGGGTAATTATTTACTTTTTTAAATCACAACATCTTAGGGTGTGCCGGAAAGGTTTTCATATTTTTTATAAAAAAACTTACTTCACTTTTTAATATTATAGGGCATTTAAAGTAAAAGATTTCAAATTTTGTTTATTAGAATCAATACAGAGACAGAAGTCGATGATAGGGATGAGATTATAAATAAGCTTAAAGAAAAAATTGAATATTTGGAAAAAAAGAGAGGAAGTTGTTGGAAAACTATTTAGTAATCAGCAGATGATAAAGTTGGAAGGTTCGTTGGTCGGTTGAAGATATATCGAAAGCAATAGTTCTTTATTCAGCTGGACCAAGATGTTATCAAATGCTTTTAAAAAATGGGTACCCGTTTCCTGCAATGTCAACTCTCAGATCATGGTTAAAGAAAATTAAAATTGCACCAGGTGTTTTAAAAACGTTTTCACTATCATGAAGTTGTCTGAAATGAGTGCCCCAGATAAAGTATGCGTATTATCATTTGATGAAATGAAAATTCGCAAATGCTATTTATATGATAGAGTGATAGAGAGAGAGATGACGAGACTGTGAAACCTTATGGTTATGTGCAAGTTGTTATGCTTAGAGGGCTATTCAATAGCTGGAAACCACCAGTTTTTTACAATTTTGATTTTAAAATGTCTAAAGGAAAACTATTTGAGTTCATTCAATTTGCAGAGTCTTCAGGTAATATTTTATGTTGTAACAAAACAGTAAATATTTTTGTTACAAAGTGTGAATTCGAAATTATAAATGATACTGGAAGTGTGGGTGCCTGTTTCAGGTTTTGAAATCGTAGCAATGGTTAGTGATCTTGGAGGAGGATCCTGCTAATGATGAAAAAATTTTCGTTTTTGCGGATGTGCCTCACTTGCTAAAATTAATTAGAAATAATTTTGTTGATAATGGATTTATAATAAATAATAAGGAAATTAATAAATCTATTATCGAAGAAGTATTGGATGTGCCAAGCACTTCTGATTTGAAAATAAGTTATAAAATCAGTAAATATAATGTAAATGTCCAAGGAGCTGCCAGACAAAAAGTAAAATGGGCTGCAAAATTATTTTCTCATACAGGTGTATTCTCTCTCTGTTATCGCTTCAAGAACATTCTACCAAGCATTACAGGCTGTTAAAATAATTTTTATTAGGATTTCACAACATCTGGCGTGTCAATTTCTACAAAATTTATTCACCCGACTAGATGGCGAATAAAAAGTAGGTACAATTATTATGCTTTTTACTTTAGAATCGTATAACTTTCACAAATTAATTATAATGCATGTACTCTATTGTTGTTTCATACTTTTGTTTAACTATTAAGTGGAAGTTGTCAAATTATAGCATATTTTTTGTTTGTTCCTATAATGGAACAATGGTAACAAACGGGTACATTATCGTTTTTATTTTAGGTGTTATACTACTAAAGAACTAATTGATTTAGTTGAGAATATGGAATTTTGGGAAGCTGATGTATATATTACACCGCCAAATGATGGTATTGTGTCGGAAGAAGATTCTGATGATGATGAGTCTCCATCAGCAAGTATAAATCACCTTAGTGGGCGCCAAATGCAATCAGAGGCGTGCGCAAAAATAAAAACAATGAACGGAATAGTTTATGTTGAGAATAATGACCAGATAGAAAACCATAAAACGACATTTGAAAGTGATGAACAATCGGGAACTTCAGCTAATGCCACTGAAGAATTTCAACAACTCTCTGATGGTAATGCAAGCGATGATAGTGAAAACATACCTTTAGCTCAATTGGTACCTCAAATTAGAAAACATAGAATAGAACCAAATTTTGAAAGAAATTGGAATAAAACCGATCTAAATACCTCTTTTCCTACGTTTATTTCACCCAAAGGAACAGATAACAATGTCACTATATTTCCAGATGCAGTGGCATGCTTTGAATTATTTTTTTATGGCGATGTATGTAATTTCCTAGTGGAAATGTTTGGATTGTATGCCAGACAAAAAGGCGATCATAATTTTAGCATGGATCAGGGAGAAATAAAATGCTTTGTAGCTATTTTATATTTGTCTGGACATTTACAAGTTCCAAGATGGCGTATGCTTTGGCAAATTGATAGTGATACATATAATTAGTAGCAAATTCAATGCGACGAAATAGATTTGAAATGTTGAAAAAATATGTACACTGCTGTGATAATAACAATCTAGAAGACAATAATAAATTTGCGAAACTACAACCCTTCTTCAACATGTTGAATGAACGTTTTTTGTCACATGCCCCTCTCAGCGAAAAATTGTGCGTTGACGAAAGTATGGTACCCTATTTTGGAAGACATGGGGCTAAGCAGTATATATAACGAAAGCCCATTAGGTACGGTTATAAAATATGGTGCTTGTGTGAGAAATTTGGGTACCTAATACAATTCGATCCATACAAAGGCAAACAAATAAATAGGCAGCACATGGAGCTGGGATTAGGAGGATCTGTAGTAATGACACTTTTAAAAAAGCTGCCGAAAGATGTACCATTTAAAATTTATGGAGATCGATATTTTTCTTCCCTGAAATTAGTGAATTTACTTCAAAAGGATGGAATAGGATACTCAGGCACAATCAATGCAAATAGATTAGAAAATTGTCCTTTACGCAATAAACTAGACTTAAAAAAAATGTCCAAGAGGAACTTTAGATTTTTCCACAGATACTAACTCCCAATTAACAGTTATCTTATGGAAGGACAATCGTCCTGTTTTAACCGTAAGCAGTTGCGATCCAATAAATCCAGTTTCTCAAGTAAGTAGGTGGATATCAAATGAGAAAAAGAAAATTTATGTTCCTCAGCCATTTGTAATCGGTCAATACAATAAATATATGGGTGGAGTTGATCGGATGGATCAAAATATCCACAACTACAGAATAAGTGTCCGGTCAAAAAAATGGTGGTGGAGTCTTTTGCATTTTTTTAAAATTCATGCATGCATAATGCTTGGCAGCACTATAGGCTTCAACCAAATTACGCGAAAACCGATTTCTTACAATTTCGAAGAGAAGTGGTTCAAGTATACCTAAAAAAATACGGTCGACCGATTTCAACTGGAGGGCGGCCTAAATCATCCAAGCCATTACAAGAAAGAACACATAACCAAATTAGATACGATGGAGTAAATCATTGGATTGTTCCAGCCAAAAAACAAAATAGGTGTGCTCTGTGTCACAAAAATGTGTGAAAAATGTAATATTAATTTACACGATACTTGTTTTAAAACTTTTCATGTCCCCATTTAATTATTATTTCTTTTTTACGTAATAAACTGGAATATTTTAATTAGTATTTTAATGTTGCCTTCCATTCCCAGAGTCCCAAAAATGGAACATCGTTATTTTCATAAAAAAAAAAATGTATACATAATTTTACAATTGAATGCCATCGTTTTATCTATATTTCTTCACACTATTTGATTTTTAAAGTATTTTCAAAACTTGGGCATTATAGGTACAATCTATTTCTTAAAACTTGGGAAAAAACGGGCTAAAGTGATTATTTACAACGTATTTTCCATTTATCTATCATATTTAAAACTTTGTTAATATTTGTATTATATGATCAGTTTTCTATTTTACCTACTCGTAAAAATCTATTTTTCGTTCAAGACAAAAAAAGGAGAGAAATATTTACATGCATTTCCATGTCATTTGAAATAGTGCTCACGCGATGACATCGCTGCGGGCGCTGGACGATTTTGGAACGGCTACATATCATACCTTGCTTTACTGTACCATGATAATAGACAATTTTCTAATTCTACTTCGACAATTATTTTTTCATCTTCATTTTCTTCTTCTTGCAGAATTTCTGTTCGCTGTTCTAATAAATAGGATGCATCAATTGTCTCATCATTAACATCATAAGTATTTTTATCTGTTGTTTTTGATTAAATATTGTATCAAATCTGACCCTGGCAATTGATGCATACCTACTGGCGAACAAAATAATCCCACTTTTTGACAGCCACAATTCTTACTACAAACCGTCTTGCAGTTACAAAAAATACTATTGAAGAGTTTTTCTGGAGCAGGCGGGAGTAGAGTTTGAATTGGCTCCAAATAATTATCTGTTAATTTCCAACCCCACTCTTCTGGGTCCAGCTCATAGCCTAGCTACAAGGTTACCGACGAAGGGAATTAGGAACTGACAGTATAGTCTGTTATTTTAAAATACTCATTCAATTTATACAAGTTTTATTGTGTAAGTAACACAAACCAATAATTTCTTGGAAAAAAACTTAATTTTGCACTTTGACTGGATAAAATCTTTTGCAGAAGTAGGATCGAAGGGTATTTTTGACATTTTATTTATAATGATGTATTTAACGTCTGTGCCAACTTTCAGCTCTATGCGCATTTTGCCTAAGTTATGACTTTTGAAGTAAAACATCTAATGCGACTTCCAACAAGGTTGCGTTAAACGTTTAACGCGAAAGAGACAGAGCGAGAATGAATGCGTGGCACAGAGCGAAAGTAAATGCATGGCATTCAAACGCATGCGCGTAGTATACCTGTTACGGGCCAGTGCGAGCGTTAGCAACGAGTAGCGTCCAATATTTCAACGCAAGAGGGAGAGAGAAAGAATGATACACAAAGGTAAAAAGTAGGAGAGAGAAAGAGAGTGACTCGGTACATCAGCACATGCGCGTGGTATTCTTGCTATGGAGCGAAGTAAACAGTGTGAGCGTCGTGAAATTAGCTGAAATGATAATTAAAAGATGCGATCAATTGTGAATTGTAATCAATGTTAATAAAATTTGTCTTAAAGAAATAATATGAATTCACTTAAAATCAATTTCTACCCCTTCCTATTTTCATTTCCATGTTACGAAGTTTCACTTCTTCCGCGCGGAGGGCCTCTACGCACTACATATTTTTTTTGTCTATTTTGACTAGACTTTAACGTCTTTAATAATATTAATAGATGAGAAAGATTTTGTAGCTTGTAAGTCGATAACGATAAAAGGGCCGCGCGCTGTGACTTCGCAGTAAACATGTTACCGAGGGTCGTACCGGTACTTGCAGGTGGATTCACTTCGGCATCCGGTTGTCAGGTGGAAGTAGCAGTCAACTGTCTTCAGTTATGATGGTCCTCGTCGTGGATTTCCAATGCACACCAAGATTTCTATTGCAGTGTATCGGAACAAAACCTCAGCATTTTTCTTAGCACCCTTCAATCCAGCCCATCGAGCCCACATCCAATCCTCGGTATTGCTAGCTTCAGGATGTAAGCGAGCAGCAACTGCTCTCTTAGCTCAATCAGGGAGTCCCATAAGGAGTGGTAGGTAGGCTTCTCCGACGACTCACTTTTGTTGACTATATAGAAGATGGATCTAGTCCTCTCGAGTAACTGCAACACTTTTCTTCCATCTTTGATTTGGTCGAGTAGCATCGGTAGTCGTCCAAACTTCTTCCGAAAGACCCTGGCAATCCCACGGCTCATGCCCAAATCCTTCGCCACACAATGGGCCAGCGAAAATTCCTTCGGGCGGCGAATAGGTCCTGCTGAACTAGGGTTCTGGCGACCGAGTCTGCACAACTCTAACTCGAGCTTCCTCGTGGTTGTCCCCAGCATATGGAGCCAGTCGGTTGAAGTGGACCACTCTTTCTGCACCAATCTTCCACGTCCTTCTTACCGTTGACCCAGTAAAATTGTTCTCGAACTTTGCGAATGGTCTTCTTTACGCCAAAATGTCCTCCCGAAGGGTCGTCATAGAGGCACGGTAGAACTTCTTTTACCAAGCTCTCGGTATCACCAGCTGACATCTGCTTTCTGTGCCACCTTGATTCTCAACCACGCGCTTCAGGAGACCATCTTCTTCTTCAATGGTATCCCATTGAGTCCAAAACGATTTTACTTCTGTTGACTTGGCAGCTACTCCCTGCCAGGTTGATCTTCTACCTTCTTTTTTCCAGTCCAGGAACATTTTTAGGAGCACGTCGGAATGTTGTTCTGACTTAATGTTGTCGGGCCACTGCTCGTACATGACAGTTATCCTCCTAACCTCCTTGTGTTCCTCGATGCGTCGACAGTTTTACAATTATCCGGGCAAGGTCTTCTGGATAAGGCGTCGACGTTTCTATGGCTACTTCCCGCTCGGTGCTCTATGTCAAAGTCGTACTTCTGTAGCTTCTCTATCCATCTTGCTCTCTCGGGATTGTCACATAGTGCTCATATTTTTCCAAAATTATATTTCTTTTTAATTGTTTTTTATTTCATGAATTACATTTGTCCTAATTTGAAAATGCAACGTAATGGTTTTACGCAACAAGGAACCGCCACACGGAAATGCGACATGATTGCACGGCAAAAGTGTTCCGTAACCAACTTGCGAATTTCCATTTGGGGGTAAAAGAGCACTATTTGGGTCAGTATAAAGGAATGAGTTTGGATCAAAAAGTCAGTAAGATCGAGCCAGCGAGTCAAAGGGTTGCCGCTATCACTCACCCTAATGCCCGATTAAGAGTCCCTGCCATTACCAACGCCCTTAGTTGGTAATTAATTAAGGCAAGTAGTTTTAAGTTATATTTATAATTAGTTTATAAGTGTTATTTGTTTTATATTTTAATTCATTAAATCATTAAAAATCAACCATAAAAATTCAGCTTTCGTTGCATGGTGGAGGCGCCATTCTTCGATCGACGGTTGGTGTAATTTATATCTGTTTTTTTTAGCTTTTTATTGTTCAATTAGTGCATTTTACATATAGTATTTGGTTGGCGACTAAAACTAAACAGTCATCAGCAGTTGCCGGGAGCCACGAATGTAGGTCAAGTTTATGTTTTGCGTAGTATTGCATTTCTGTGTTGCTTGCGTTCGGCGTATTAAGCTGAGCGGTAAATTAATGCTGACATACACAAACAAATAGAACGTAAATAGTGTGGCAATTGTGTACAAAATAATTTACTTTTTTCTTCTTCAACAAATTTTTTATTTGAAAATAAAAAAAAAATGTGTATTGGGCTCCACGAGTACGAGGTGTAAGGGTGTATCGTCCTGATGTACTGATATGGCGAGTAAGCCGACGAGACCTGTACAACAGAAATTGGAAGAAGCCAGAAGGAAGCTGCAACAGTAAGAAGAGAAATTGCAGTTAAAACCTAGGGCGCAAAGCACGTCGGTCCTATCCAACTTGACTTCAAGTCCGTTTCAGAGAAGCAACCTACTCCACCGTTCACCCACCCGCCCGTCAACATCGTGGGCGCAAGAGACTAGGGCTGAAGACGAAGTGTTCCAGGTTGAGGAAGATATAACGGCAGTACAGCTGACTAACGAAACGATGGCCGAAGCTAACCAGGCATTGATAAAACAGGTACAAGCTCTTTCAATGTAATTACAGCAGTTGCAAACCCAAGTAAGTGTAGGAGAAACCACTAGAAGGGGGAACGCAAACACAACCCTCCTTCAGGCAAGAACACTGAACGAAGCAGCGGAATCGCCCAAAAGAAAATTTATAAATCCTCCCACATTCGACCCTATAACAGCGGATGCAGCCAATTTCATGGAGGAGTATGAGGATGCTGCTATTCTGAACGGCTGGGACACCGCCCTGAAAATCAGTTACCTTCCCAGCTACTTGGTAGGAGCTGCCGCAGCGTGGTACCAGACGTTCGTAAGACGAAATCCAAATGGAACGTGGGCCACTATGCGAGAGGACTTCATTAGGGTGTTCGGTGGTTGTGTATATAGCGAGAGAATAAAAGAAGAGCTCCTGAGCAGAAAACAGGCTCCACACGAACCACTCCTACATTTCTATTATGAAATGCTGAAACTGTGCGATAAGGCGGACAGCACAATGGCAGAAAGAGATGCCGTATATTACATCCGAAGAGGGATGTTGCCCAAGTACAGAAACAAAATTGCGTTGGACTAACCGCAATGTCTGGAGGAGTTGCGTAATCTGATGGAGAGAGTGATGACCGCTGAAGAAGAAGCCACGCAGTCAATAGCCTACTTTTCCTCAGTAGAAAAGAGACCAAGTGATGCAGTAGAGGCCCTTCGGGAAGAGATAAAAGAACTTAGAGAAGGAATGAAGCAAATCCTTCAGAACAACACTTCCTGTTTAGAAAATTGTGCTCAAGGATCCAAATCAGCACAAAACGCGGAAAGTAAGCGAAGGTCAAGGAGCGACAGACGACCGTTTACACAAAATAACACCAACTCAGCAAGTAGGCAAGGTTACCGCAACTTCAGCAATAAATATTGCACATATTGTAGAAGGCAAGGCCATCGGACTCACGACTCACTCGAAAAAATAGAAGTGGAAACGAAAAGCAGCCGGAAAACTAAAAATGGCGATGTTCACGGACCGAAACATCGCCTACAGCAACATTTCACCCACAAGTATATTAATGGTCCATTGTGTTATAAATGATAAGGTATCAATGGCAGTAATCGATACAGGGAGTAACGTCAACATAGTTGGCGAAGACACTTGTAATGGCTCATATGAGTGCGAGATTTCACCGCCCTTGGTAACAATTGGAAACAACAAGGTGTCAGCAGTGGGAACAAAAAGAATACAGGTAATGTTAGGTACTTGGCAAGTGGAGGTACAGTATTTGGTTATTCCACAATTCCCGCATGCCATACTACTATGTAATGAATTTTTAAAAACCCACCTGGCGACAATTACTTATAAAAATAAGGGAATAATATTTAGAAATGAGACACAAGGCCACCACTTCATAAATATGGTTCAACCACAGATAAGGGACAGACGTGCAACTAATCTGATAAAGAGCAACAATGTTTCTGGAGGTAAGGCGCACTGCGGTCACAATGCAGGCAACGCAGGAAAAAAGGAGCAAATAAATGCCGCCGGAATAGGTACAGCAGTAATCTTGGTCAATGGAGATAATAGACCTAAAAGGACGGTCAGGGAAGAAGCAAACGGCCAGTTGGAGCAACCACCATGGCCGGAGAAAGAAGAGAATGCTGTAACCCCTAGTAAAGTGACTTTAGTTCATGACGTAGCGATCCCGCCATTCACTACACAAGTATGTTTCGTGGAGTTGAACGAGAAGGCGGAACAAACATCATGGATATTCAGGCCAAAATCCATAACTTTGGACAAGAATAAGTTAACTATAATTAATAACGATGAGGATATCATTAAGAGAAAAAGGATTAAGTTAGTTAATGGAGGGAATACAACGGCAAGATTGTTTAAGGGAACAACAATTGGATACATTGGGAAAGCAGAAAAAGTATACAATGTGGTAAGGGAACAAGATTCCACACACGAGAAAATAGCTCACGACATGGGCCAAGAACTTACGGCAGATCAACAGCTGCAACTTCAGGGTTTACTCGAGAAGTTTAGGGACGTATTTGCGGAAAACCTAAATGAGTTAGGAGTAACCACCCTTACAGAACACGAAATACCTACTACCTCAGACAGACCTATCCAACTACGCCCTTATCGAGTCTCTATGAAAGAAAGGGAAATAATCAAAGAAAAAGTTGCCGAAATGGAAGAAAATGGGATAATAAGACCTTCACATAGCCCTTACTCTTTCCCTAAAGTACTTGTTCCAAAGAAAGACGGAAGCACAAGAATGTGCATCGATTTCCGAATACTAAACGAAGCCACGGTAAAAGAAAAATACCCCATCCCTCTAATGGAGGATATCCTCAGTTATTTCGGTAATGCAAAATATTTCTCTACATTAGATGGAAATAACGCATATTGGGCAGTGCCAATCAAAGAAGAGGACAGAAAGAAAACAGCTTTCGTAACTCCTGACTCCAAGTATGAATTCATGGTAATGCAATTCGGTGTTTGTGGGGCTGGAATTACTTATCAGCGCCTTATGGACACGCTATTCGCCGACATGAAATGGAAAGAGGTTATGGTATATTTGGATGATTTAATAATATGGTCCAATACATTCGAAGAGCACATAGCTAGACTTGAGAAGGTTTTCAAAAAATTAAGAATTGCCCAGATAAAACTCCAACCAAAAAAATGTTTTTTTGCGAAACCGGAAGTGAAAGTAATGGGGTTTATAGTAAATGAGAAAGGAGTATCTCCTAATTAGAAAAACATCGAGGCTGTTCAAGAATTCCCGCGACCTAAGAATGTAAAAGAGCTGCAGAGTTTTTTAGGGTTGTGTAATTTTTACAGGAAATTTATTAAAGCCTTTGCCGATATAGCGAAGCCTCTGCACGACCTGACGAAGACAATACGTAAGTTCGAATGGAGTGAGATCTACGAGAAAGCTTACAACACCCTTAAAGAAAAATTGTTCTCTGCCCCAATTTTACAGCACTACGACCCAACTGCAGAGCTGTCGCTATACTGTGATGCATCGGCATATGCAATGGAAGCGATCCTGATGCAAAAGAAGCAAGACGAAGAACAAGGCAGCGTCATCGCTTACGCTTCTAAATCTTTCAATAAGCAGCAAACAAATTACACAATTTCAGAAAAGGAAGCATGTGCAGTTATTTTTGGTTTAAAGGAATACACGGTAAACACGTAACAATATACTCCGACCATCAATGCTTGTCGTTCATAAAGGACATAAGGAATAAAAACCCTCGTCTGTTAAGATGGAGTATATTTTTAGAGGATTACGACTATACGATGAAGTACAAGTCCGGAAATACGATGTGCCATGTAGATGCTTTATTTAGATATCCTCATCAACCCGCAAGCGCGGAGGAAGACGAGCTTACAGGCATACTATACCGTACCGGACAAAGTAAGAACTAATAAACATTACCTAGTATGGAATAAACCAATACTAGCGAACGAAATAAAGAATTTTAGGCAGGACAGCGATTACATAGAATACCTCCAATGCAAAAAAGAAGACAAATGCTGTAGGAGAAAAAACTTCAAACATGACGCACTTTTACAAAGACTTACGGACGAAATATACACGGGATTGCCAAAGTTAATGAAGAGGCTTTCAAGAAAAAATATCAACGGTAAAAAGGAATTCATCCCATTGCGACTAAGCAACCACACGATACAGTATCCAACCAGATTCAGAATATATTCAAAAAACTTGCTAAGAAAAAGTATCGCGTAGGCAATCATATACTTTGAAAACAACTTCAAATACTCAACAATATGTAACTTGCTTCTAGATTTCGATGACGAATTTAAAGACATGCTGATACACCTTTTTGATAATAAACGCCAATTCATCGTTAATGAGTTTAAGCTAAAAATTGCTGAATTCGTAACAGTATATTTCGACGTAAATAAAGAGAGAATAATGGAGAAATATTCAATGAGTTGAGAGGTTACTGCAGATGTTGTATGCAATGTGTTGCACTTCAGGAATCGGATGCATACATACGAGAGTTACGAAATATTTACGAAAACCCAGAACACGGAACACCGGCATTACGTAGAAAAATAAAAAATTATGTCATGGTAGATGGCGTCCTGTATAGAAAAAACCACAAACCAAGCGGAAATGACAGACTTCTTGAAGTTCCGCGTAAGCTATTGAAGGAGATATTGCACGAGTTGCACGAACCACCTGTGGCAGGACACATGGGAATAACGAAGACATTAGAGAGAGCTCGTGATAGGTTTTCGTGGTGTGGAATGCACAAGGATGTCGAGAATTATGTAAAGGGATGTAAAGTGTGTGCGAAGCAAAGAGCTTCAAAGCAAAAACCAGCAGGATTATTGCAACCTGTAAGATTGGCTGAAAACCCATTTGATCACATAGGAATAGATATAGAAGGACCGTTGCCTAGAGACAAGAGGGGCAAAAAATACATCGTGGTGGTTACGGACTATGCAACGCGGTATTTGGAAATGAAGGCTTTGCCCTCAATAACCACAACCCACATTATCGATTTCTTAGCGAATGATGTGATAAAAAACCATGGAGTATTTGGAAAGATCACATCAGACAGAGGGAGCAATTTTAGGTCAAAATTAATGAGTGAACTCTTAACTCGTTTATAAATAAAGCAAGAGACTAGTACAGCCTATAGGCCTCAGTATTCAAGGTTAGTAGAAAAAACCAACGGAACCATATGCGAAATGTTAGCAAGGTTCACCGATCGAAATCAGCGAAATTGGTCTTCCGCGTTGCCGTTGCTACAGCTTGCATTTAATTCGTCCGTAGGAAGGAATGATTTCTCACCGTTCTACTTGGTACATGGCAGAAATGCAAAGCTACCAGTGGATAATGCTTTAGGGGCAGCTTCAGAAAATAAGACGATAAACGAAATAATGAGAAATGTAGAGTTGGCGAGACAACAAGCGAGAGACACCATACATCGACTACAGAAAAAAGACAAAGAGAGATATGATAAAGTCCATCGTCATGTGGAATATAATGTAGGGGACAAGGTACGTCTCTATACTCCCATTAAAGTGCAAGGACTAAGCCCTTAGCTTTTAAATAAGTACTCAGGCCCATATACAATAGTTAAAAAGAAAACGGATTTAAATTATATAATTAATAAAGGAAAGGAGGTTCAACCAAGTCCGCGGGAGCGTCTACACGCGTTAGGTGATCCGTAGGTCCAAAGTCCTAGTAGTTTACGGGAATCGCGGTAAGTGGCGTCCAGTTAAGCGCGAGCGATCCAGCACCATGAAACTCCACCAGAGACGAGACCTCTAAAGGACAGGAGCCTCTACGAACGCCGCCCCGAAGGACGAACCCAGAGAGTAAGAGTTTTAAATTTTTCCCTTCTCAACAGTGGATCCTGACTCTGGGATAGTTACGATAACGTATTTAGTTTAAGCTGATAAGTTTGTGTATTACGAGTATATAAATAGCCAATATATATGTGTAGTAGTTAAGATTAAACAGGTGTTTTCTTTGGGCCTCCTTTTGCTTGCCAAGCAACCCCCAACGAGCTACGTTACATGTAACATGTAACGTAGAAGAGCGAATTTTATATGGATTTAATTGAATAAATAATGCCTTATATAACAAAAAACACTTAACAAATAATTATAAATATCTTAAAACTACTTGCCTTAATTAATTACCAACTAGAGGCGTTGGTAATGGCAGGGACTCTTAATCGGGCATTAGGGTGAGTGATAGCGGCAACCCGCTATATCCCCCTAACCCTTTCACTCGCTGGCTCGATCTTACTGACTTTTCTTGTTCTTCAAAAACTAATTCGTTACATGGTGGAGGCTGCCGAGCTTCGTTCGGTAGTGCCTTTCGCAGCAGGCAGTTTCTGTTAGTTTATTTAACTTTGATATTTTAATTGTACTTTTTTACTCCGCATGTCAACGCTATTTGTGACATGGAGGCTGCCGAGGTTCGTTTGGTGCTACTTTTCGCAGCAATTGTTTTTGTAATTTAAAATTTATTATGCTGTTAATTTTGTTTTTTTTTAACTTACTAATTAATTATTAATATTCATATGTGCAAAACGGAATATCTGTGCAATTTTTAACATTGACATTGAATTTATACGCCAGTTCGTTGTTTTTTAAGAATGCGTTTGCAATATTGAAATATTGTTGAATTTCATTTTTTTAGTAAGACAAGGACAGACGTGATTTTTAAATATTTTTTAAAAGAATCAAGCAAATTTTTATGGTGATCAATGGTATTTATAATTAAATTTTTTAATTAATTGGTCTAAAATTTTTTAAGGCATAAATGGAAAAGATTTTCATTTTAACTATTGATTAAAAGAAAAAAACATTGTTTCATCACTTTGCATAATTTTATATTTGCAAACTTGCAGTGTCAATTTATTTACGTTGAATTTATGCTGATTAAGAATTTAAAACTGACCTGCATTATATTGTACCAATGTTTACATGTATATTTTAATGATGAGCTAATAATTTTTATAATGATTGTTGAATTATTTTTTTGACATTTCCTTTTGGCTTTTGTTTTAAATGTAGAGTCCTCATACATTTTCACTATTTTTATATATGAACTTCTTTTTACATAATACTGAATTTTAATACAAGGATCCTATATGAAAACGATCGTATTTAATTTTAATATTGGACAATATACCACAAAATGTATTTTTTTTTTGGCGGAAATGAGGCAACACACAACATTTTACGAGAAGCACTGGGGCACTTGCAGCCATACAACATGCACACCAGCGAAATGGAAAACGTAAAGACGTCAGCAAAATATGGAAATTTAACCAAGGAACCCATATAACAACTCGAACCGTAACCTATGACTAATATTCCCTATGCGCAGCCAAATGAGATGATGGAAAGCCAAATCATTTCCAGAAGCGTTTGGTGCTAGCAGCACTACGAGGAACCGTCACCGTCGTCAAAAAGTAGAATTAGGGACCAGGAGCGTCAGGTTCCAGTAAAATGAAAAATTCCCGTTAGCGTCCGCAGCAAAGTAATTATATATAGTCTGCCAAAGCAGACTTAGGACGTATTGGGAACAGGAGCTCCAGCAATCGTCGAGGAATCCAGAGGTCCAGAGTCCCGGCAGTCTTCGAGGAACCCAAAAAAGGGACGCTCGATAAGTGTAATAAATATTGAAGCTGACTGGAAATGGGACAACATAAATATGGATCGACGACATCCGTGGAGGCTCCTAGAAGATAAAGGCGAGCGAGGTATTCGTGAAGTATAAAATAAATTGGTAGCCTAATTTCGAGGATGTAAATGGAGACGACACCAGGTGGAAGAGACTTCCACAAAAATATGGATAAATAATATTGGTAATAGGGATGTCACCAATGGTATGGTCGAGTTGGGGTAGTCTTTACTCCAAGGAGAAGAATTTTTGCGGTAGTCTGCTGTCCAAGGAGATGATAATCAAGAATCTTGGTGTGAAGAAGAGGTTGGTGCTCAGTGCTAGTGTTATCTAGTGGTATAAACATTAAAGGGCTCGTAAAGATATATCAGGGACAGTTCACAGCACAAAAAGACTGTAGAATTGTAAAACTTCCACCCCCTGTACAATTTAAATATAAGTAGTGTGGAAATCGCAGGGACGCGATTTTTTCCGCGAAGGGGGGATGCCACAAAGTGCTCATATTTTTCCAAAATTATATTTCTTTTTAATTGTTTTTTATTTCATGAATTTATTACATTTGTCCTAATTTGAAAATGCAACGTAATGGTTTTACGCAACAAGGAACCGCCACATGGAAATGCGACATGACTGCACGACAAAAGTGTGCCGTGACCAACTTGCGAATTTCCGTTTGGGGGTAAAAGAGCACTTTGTGGGTCAATATAAAAGAATGAGTTTGGATCAGAAAGTCAGTAAGATCGAGCCAGCGAGTCAAAGGGTTAGAGGGGTGTAGCGGGTTGCCGCTATCACTCACCCTAATGCCCGATTAAGAGTCCCTGCCTTTACCAACGCCCTTAGTTGGTAACTAATTAGTTTTAAGTTATATTTATAATGAGTTTATAAGTGTTATTTATTTTATATTTTAATTCATTAAATCATTAAAAATCAACCATAAAAATTCAGCTTATTCGTTACAGGATTCTTGAAATTTAGCAACTATTTCAACGCGGCATGGTCGGTTCATAGCTTTCAAAACTTTATTCCGTAGAGGTATTTGTAGAAATGCTCCACACTTTTTACTACGGCTAACAATTCGCGTCTGGTTACGCAGTAGTTCTGTTTAGGTTTGGATAGAGCTCTGTTGAAGTAGCCGATCACTTTTTCTTCACCATTCTGTATTTGTGACAAAACCGCGCCAATTCCAATATTGCTTGCGTCGGTGTCCACGACAAACTTTCCAGTTGATAGGGGAGAACTCAACACAGGTGTAGAAGAGAGTTTTCTTTTGTGGTTCAAAAGCAGCTTGGCAGTCTTGCTACCAACAAAATGGTCTACTCCCTTCTGTAAGTCGTGTTAAAGGCTTAGCAATTTTAGCAAATCCAGGAACGAAACGTCTATAGTAGGTGCAGAGTCCAATGAAGCTTCTGACTTGATGAACGTAAGCAGCTACAGGCCACCCTTGCGCGGCCTTAATTTTCTGTGGGTCGATTGAAACGCCGTCTCCGGATACTACATGTCCTAGGTAGTTGACGGTCTCTTGAAATAGCTGACATTCTTGGGGCTTAGTTTTATGTGGACATCAGGAAGTCTTCGGAAAACTTCCTCTAAATTTTTCAGATGGTCGTTGAAGTCCTTTCCGACTACGATGACGTCGTTGAGGTATACCAGGCAAGTCTTCCCAATTCAGCCAACCAAGACTGTTTCCATAAGTCGCTCATAGGTGGCTGGTGCGTTGCACAACTCGAACCGTATCACTTTAAACAGCCACAGCCCCGTTCAAAAAGAAAACGCTGTCTTCTCTTTGGCATCCAGGTCCAAAGCCACTTGCCAGTATTCGCTGTTGAGGTCAGAGGTAGAAAATATCGTCGACCCTGACAGTGTATCCAGAGTGTCATCGATTCGTGGTAAGGGGTAGCTGTTTAATTGACGGTAATCCACAAGAAGCGTGTCGAGCCATCCTTTTTCTTGACCAGAACTACCGACCTTGTCCAAGAGTTAATAGATGGTTTTATTACCCCATCCCTTCGCATTTCACTTATTATGTTTTCGGCCTCTTCTCTCTTGGCCAGTGATAGTCTTCTGGGTCGCAGACGGATGGGTTGTGCCTCGTCAATATTTATTTTGTGCAGGACGACGTTGGTTTGCCTATTCTTGCCACCTTCTACTTCAAAGACATCTTGATATTTCTTTAGTAATCCTTTTATTTGACGTCGTTGGTTAGGATTACATTTGCCACCTGCTTCTTGGCACAATTTCGACAAGGCTTCTTGTAGGCGTTGCGTGTCTTCCGTTCTTGTTTCTAGCTTTCTGACTTGGGATGGTACGGTGTCCTGAGTAGTTAGCCTGAACTGTTCTCCGCTTAAACTTACGACTTTTCTTTGGCAACTAAGGCAAAAGTCATATTTCCGAAGCCCAGAATGACGTTGCCTTCAATTTCGGCCACAGGCACGCAGTGTCGGAAGGTCTTTTCTATGCGCATCTTGACGTAGCTTTCACCATGGATAACTACCATTCCCCCGGTGGCCGTACGTAGCTTCCACTGGGTCGGTTGAAGCTTGCTTGTAGTCATCACGTTGGCTCGTTTAATTGTCCTGCTTGCTCCGGTTTCCAATAGAAACGAACACCGTTTCCTATTTATACGTCCCGTAAAAAAAAGACTATCAGATCTATCTTTCATAGTTTTTGTTAGTGTAACTAGACGTGGGCTTCTTGCTCCGGGATCGACGTTTGCCCCGCCGTGCCCACCCTGACTAGTTTTCCTGTACGGGGGGGTTATCTTCTTGAGAGGCAGATCTCTCACTCTTGCAGCTGATTCTCATGTGGCCTAACTTCCCACACTTCCAGCACCTGACTTGTCTGGGCTTCCTTTCTATTTTTGTCATTATTCGGCGGATCATCTCTTCCAGTTTATCTTCGTCCCGACGGACTGACTCTTCTTTTAATTCCCGCACTCGACATTGTCGTTGTGACGCCTGTTTGACGACGTCGTATTCTAGTGCACGGGCCAATGTGTCTACCAAAGTCCTTGGCCGATCCAGTTGGAGTCGCTGTTGTATTTCGTCGTCCTTTAGTTCGAATTGTACAATTAAACAATTTAAACTCTTATTATCAAATTTTAACTGGAGAACACCTTATTGATAACGATGTTTTGATAATAAATATAAGAGAATGCCAATTTTAAGCGATGACACCTTTAAACTATTTCACCTGTATTCCATCCCTGTAAACAACCAAACTATCTATCCATTACCCAGTAACCTTATACTCTACAACTCGATTGGTCACGAGTGTACAAATGTCCTTATCGTCGAAGATACTCACCTGTGCAAAATATACAAACCAACAAACAATGAATGTATCATTAAATATTTGAACAACGTGGAATACTCCTGTCCATTGGTCAAGATAATACATGGCATGGAAGAAATAATCGAGATCAAGAAGAACAGCTTCTTATTGCTACCTGCTTATAATTACATAAATGTCTCGATTAACTGTTCCAAACTAACAAAAATCGTTATAGAAACCCCAACAATATTGGAAACAAAAGAACATTGTACAACATTCGTCGATGGAGTTCTTTACCATGGAAAAACGGAAGAAGAATATGGACTAATCTACAACTACCCATTCGACTTCAACCTTACAAAATTGGCAACCCATTCAGTTCGAACTGCGGAAAAACAAATTGAAGGAAATCCCACCATTAGACCTGGAATCGAAAATTCCTGACATTGCAACTCTCCATATGGCAAACATGGGAAATTATTACCTGCCAACAATTCTACTCATCATGGGCCTGGCTGGTGGAATTATCTGGAAAATTGTAAAAAACAAGAAGAAGAAAAACACACCTTCGGAACAGGTCGGCTTCAGCCCGTTCCTTCAGCTTAAGGGGGAAGGAGTTACAGTACCACCCAATGGACCTTTGTCCATTTAATTTGTGACGTCACCATTATTATAAATAGGGAGGACGGACGATGTCTTATCAGTGCATAGCGTATGATTGTCCGACTACAGCCCTAACCTAATTGCAACAGCAACGGTCCGGCGTTTGTATTGTGTCTTTGTATTCTTTGTATGTTATAAATAAAGAAGTTTTTAAAAACGCGTTTCGATTACATACCAAAACTTATATGTAAAAGAAGCCATCATCGAAGAGACATCAAACATTGAAACGGGTAATTTGAAAATTATTAACACTTTAATTCAATTAAATGATGGTAGCCATTTTAATAGCTCAGCGTTATATAGATCACATGATCTCTTAAAAATAAACTTTATTAACAACATTAAATCCTTCTTGGAACATAACAGCAAATCGAAAAATTATTTAATTGTCGGTGATTTTAACATTGATACTATTAATCTATATACAACTAATCCAAAATTTATATTTTCTATGCCCGAAAAATGGTATTCTCCGGGTTTTCAGGATGTTACTAGGCCATCGGAAATACACGAAGGTGGCTCGTGTATCGATAAAGTCGTCTTCAAAATTTAGTACAATTATAAACACTATTAAAGATCATAATCCACTAATTGTTAATATAAATGGACAAATTGTTAAGCATGAGTTCACAATGAAACAAAATATTAATTATAAAAAGTTTAATAGCATTTCTATATGCGGCTTTTTACATCACTGTTGACGTCTTCCGCATCCCAATCTCCATGTTTTATTATCTTCCCAATCATTTTCCTTCAAGTTTCTCTTTCTCATGGCCTCTTTCACTCCATTTTCTCATGACTGTTTTGGTCGGCCTCGCCTTCTTCTTTGGGAGGGTATCCACTCCCACATCTTTATAAATAGCATTTCTAAAATGATAAATTGGAATAATTTTCTATCAATAGTTGACCCTAATGTTGCTATAAACAAAATGATTGAGACAATTAAAGAAGGTATTGAAGAAGCGATAATTCAAACCCTAGGAAGAATAATAAACTGAGAAAAGTCTGGGTTACTGATAACATTGCGAAATCAAGTGAGACTAAAGAATTTTTATATAATATTTGGAAAATGAATCCTGATAACGATGAAATAAAAAAGCAATATAAAAATATGTAAATATTTTAGGCAACGTGATTTATAAAGCAAAACAAATTCATACAAGAAATCTAATATAAATTAATAGTAATAATGCCAAAAAGTTGTGGGGTGTGATTAATATGAACATAAATAATAATAATAAAAAAGATAAAACAATATTAGATGCATAATAACTAACAATAATCCTAAACTTTATGATAAAATAGAAACTGCTAATTACATGAATTATTATTACTTTACTGTAGGTGAAAAGCTAAAATAGAGAGTTAACAGACCCAATGTTTCACAAGTAAATATTCCTGATAGGACCATCGCTCACTATTTCTCAAACCATGTGATGCTGTGCAAATTAAATTCATAATAATAATGTGACAGATGTGTCATTCTGACGTTGACAAGCGCCGACTGCGAAAATTGTGTGGAAGTAATCTATGACGCGTTCCAGAAAGTCCGAGAGTTGCTGGACGTTTCGAGAGTTGCCTAGAAACGTCCATAATACTATATAAGGAACAGCGTTGGACAGTTTGAGAGTATTTGATAGAAGAGAGTCACAGAGATAAGTTCGAAGAGAAGAAAAGCGATTGACAAGCGAAACAGATATTGAGTTATTGTTGTTATCGAGATAGTTATTAAATCGTTGTTGCGTTGGAGTTAATTTAATATAATGTGTTGAGAGAAAAATACGTGATATTGTAAATTATGTAACAATAATTAGAAATGTACAAAAGGAGGTATTGACCATACCTATGTATCTATATATCTTTATATTCATTTTCTTCTATTTCAACTTCTGTTGTGACAGGGGTAAAACTATAGAATCGCACAAGTACAACAAGAAAATATTTGATAGAAATGGAAAAATGCAAGAGTGTAATTTAGGAGACAGAATTTATGTAGAAAAAGGAAATAAGTAGACTGAATGGAAAGAAATTAGACGAATTTAAAATAGGCCCTTTCGAGATAATAGAGAAAATATCGAACTCCATTTATAAGATCGACAGTGGCAATAGAAAAGAAACAAAATCTAATATCAATAAATTTTATTCCACATAAAAAAATTACAACCCGTCACGGTAATACTATAGAATCGCGGTTCCTACTAAAAATGGAAAATATTGATTTTCTTTCTGTAAAATGGCTCTCAGTGCACTCTTCGGTTTGTTACTTGTTACTATGGTTGCTGAAATTAAGACCCGAGACGATTCGAAAGTGGCCGAACCGCAGCGATGACCGTTGCTGAATATATATAGGGTGTCCCACGAATAATTCATGTTTGTGTAAGGGTGGAAAAAGATACTCTAATTCTTTCCTTAACAAAACTAAATTTATTCAGAAAAACACTTAAATTTATAAAAAAATTACAAAAAAGAGAGATAATAACGGTGAGTCCGCGTGTGGCTCGGTGTTTGTCTTACAACGACTCATATCACTACACTAAGTCTAAACACAACGCTGTTTCTCAAAGGGCCGGTCGCTCGGTACTGCAAAACTCTCTCTGAATACCACTCTAATGTTCCAGAGGAAAGCTCTTAGAGGGAAGAACAAGATGAGTTCTACCTGGTATGTCCGGTGCACGGCCTTTTATAGTAGTTGTGGGGTAGGTCAGTGCGCCTCAGGGTGATTTTGCTGGAGAGGGTTGATGGCGATGGTAGGGGCGCGTTCGCTCTCGGTAGTACCAAGTTCCGCGTGGCGCCCTCACGAGCAGCATTACGGGACATTTTGGAACTACCTGGGGGTGCGATTAACATTACTTTGGTAGCCGTGCTACATACTCCCCCTCTAGTCGTTGCCTGGCGTCTCGTGGTAATGACTAGCCTGTCTTCTTCCTGGGACGGCCTCGCTTCCGGATCGGGATTTGCGGAGACGGGGCTTGCTTGGTTCCTTGGTAACGGGTCAGCGCAGAAGAGTGGTACGTTCCAATCGCTTTCCCGGGCTCGTCCCGTGTAGCTATCTCAAAGCTATTTGGTTCACGCTGTGTCAGGATGACATAAGGCCCATCTCTACGGGGGGCTAACTTCGCGGAGAAGGTTCCTCTAGTACTACGAATGTGGCTGGTAACTAAGACTAAACACGGGTTGATACGCAGGGGTTAGACGGCGGTGACGGTCGGCGTAATTCTTATGGCGATCTTGCTGAACTTCATGTTGGTCTTTGGCTTGACGCAGTAGATTAGTCAAAGCTCGTAGTCGAGGTGTGATCTCGGGTACAAAATTGTCATTCTGAACTATGGTCCGGAGATCCCGGTGAGCGTCATCTGGAGTGCGATTACGGTATGAAGTGGTTGCTATGATTTAAATGTTTGAAGTGCTATGCACCACCGAAAAGCGCATATAGCAAACATTTTAATCATAGCGGCCTTGTATATATTAGCAATGGCAACCGCTGCGGCTCGGCCACTTTCAGGCCGTCTTAAACATTTTAATCATAGCGATCACTTCATACCATAACTTTACCTAAGCAAAAACCCTCTTGGTGGTGCATGCACCTTAATAGCTCGATACGAGAAATAAACCGAAATTTTACCAAACATGAATTATTCGTGGGACACCCTATATATATTCAGCAACGGACATCGCTGCGGTTCGGCCACTTTCGGATCGTCTCGGGTCTTGATTCCAGTAACCATGGTAACAAGTAACAAACCGAAGGGTGCACTGAGTAGCTTACCTCCAAATTTTTTTTTTGTGTTTATTCACCGATTTAAATAAACCATTAAAAATATCACTGTCCTTCCACATTTTATTGATATTTAGACTAAACTAAAGGCATTTCTTGCCAAAAAAACGTTCTAACTGTAATTTTCGGAGGAGCCGCGATTCTATAGTTTTACCTTGTATTCTCTTATGCCAATTTTTTATCAACAATCCACTTGTCTTCCCTTTCTATTGTTTTAAGTTCATTTGGTAGAATACAGTGCCACCCAGTAAATATTTTGGTGCAAAACCTGTAACGGAGTTGAAAAAATTGATTGAGTTAGCCTCTACTATATGAAAGTTGATCATCTTGAAGTATGGAATAAAACAATAATTTAAAACTTTCACTTAAATTTATTTTAATATTTCTTAACAAACTTGTTTCGACCTACAAGGTCATCTTCAGAAGAAGTAATACAATAAAGTTTATTAAATCTAGCTTAAATACTAAAAATCTATGGTTCAGGTGGGGGAAGTAAATGTTTGGTACACATACTTACAATTGGTGAGTCATACAAGTTTTCCATTTCGTTTAAAACATTTTCTTTATTTTTACTTAAATGGGTTTTTATTTCTATTGTTTCCAATATTGTCAATTTCTTTCCCTTGTCTTTTGTATGCAGTATTTTTACATTTTCTTCTATATTAAATACGTGTCCTTCTTCCAGTACATGATTCATAAAAGTTGATTTCTTGTTATTGTTTTTACAATGTTCGTTAGTTCTGTCTTTAAATGTCCTTCCAGTCTGTCCAATATAAATTGAATTACAAGAATTGCACTCTAATTTGTAAACACCACATTTTTGAAGGAGTTCGGTTTGATCTTTGATTTTATTTTTTATGCATATTTCACATGTTTTACAAATATTTATGATATTTTTTGTTAGAGATTTAGCTGTATATATTGGACTTATTGTTTTCTACAATTGTCTGATCCCAATATGGCATAAATATTCATGCACCTTTTTTATAATTTTTTTACTGTATAAATTCTTCTGAGAGGTTTCATGTTTCTTTATTTTTTTATAATAAATTTTATTTTTGTTTATTAGGTTTTGTTTCTTTTCTTGTATTGTTTCATTTTTCTCTTGGTCTTCGACTATATCTTCTATCTGTATTAAATTAACTATTTTCAAAAATTCCTCTTTGTTATCTTCTGATTCTAATACAGAGTTCCGGCTCAAACAGTCGTGCTTCTACATTTTCTTTACCAGGTATATATTTTACTGTAAAGTCATATTGAGATAGGTAATATGTGAGGTCACCCAATTCCTCATCTGTTCTGGATATAATGTTCATGTTCTCAAGAGGTTTGTGGTCTGAGTATATAGTGAATTGTTTTCCAATGAACCAGTGTTGCCAATATTTAACAGCATCTTTCATAGCAAAACATTCCAAATATATAGCCTTTTTTCTTTTTTGAGATTCATTCAGTTTTTTTGAGAAATATGACACCGGTTTGTCCTTACCGTCTGGTTATGTCTGTTTTAATATTGCGCCGATACCCTCTAAGGATGCACCTGTAAAGATTTTTATTGGTAAGTCTTTGTCAATTATTTCCCACACCGGTTGAAAACATTTATTTTATTTTATTTTATTTAAATATACGGGATAAAGATCCTATTACAAAATATCAATATGGAATTGATGAAACATATATAACGTATATAATCAATTACAATCATTACAATAAATAACACTGCAATTAATAACAAAATAAATTAATATAATTAGGAAGATACAACCATTGAGTAACAACTCTATAATTATTTATAATTTATTCCTTAACATCTAGCGAGATCCTATTTAAAATTTAAATTTCTCTCTTTCCCTTTGGTAGTTCAGTTAAATCTTAAACAGTCGTTTTTCAATACACTGATAAAAGAAGATAAACAGTCGATTTTACGTGAGTCTGTATCCAACTTATTCCAAAGAAATCTAAGTCGATGAGTGGTAGAGTTCTTAATCTCGTTTGATATGCAGTGTACTTCGGACAGTTTTTGTGTCTGTCTGAAGTTGTAGTTTAATTCTCTTAGTGCAAAAATAAATGAGGTATCAATATTATAGCTTTTCTGTACTATTGCCTTGTGAATGAATAATAGATCAAGATATTGTTGTCTAGATGGTATTGTGCAGATATTGAAAGTCTTTGATATTAACTGAATGTAGGCTTTCACGGCCGGCGTCTATGGTACTATCGATGTATTCCGGGCTTGTTGGCCGTGGTCGTTGGGATTTTACTCCTGACGTTTCGCCTGCAGCTGCGGCAGGCATTCTCAAAGGTACCTATTTGTATTTGATTTAACAATTGTTGAGCAATAATAACTAAATGTACGTATTGAACGTCTGATGTTAGTTCATTTAATTTTGAATTAAGTAAATTAAACGATTGATTGAAGGAAGTTTGGATGTTATCAATTGTTTGTTTGTACGAATATGTAATATGGTGGGCGAGTGATAAGTATTGATTTTGTTTTTCAATAAACTTTTTCTGATTGTCAAAACGTTTCAAAATATTATCTTTTATTTCATCATAATCATCTGAGTCTACAGTTCCAAATAAGTATTTGAATGCAGCACCTATTCCATTAATTAATCATCTTTTATTTCTCAAAGGCATTAATTTATTTAAAGAATCCTCTATAGTTATTAATATTTGATCTAAAATTTGATAGGTAGGATTCGTATCGTGATATTTTAATAGGACAGTTTTTGTTAGTAGGTCTATATAGGTGGTACATAATTGTGTTAGATTGATGGTGTATATAAAATTATGATAATGGGACAGCAAATAACTTCTACCCAAATTTTCTTCTATATAAGTAATCTTGTCATCTAACTTAATTATTTCTTGTGCTTGGGCCAGGCTGAGGCTCATCATTAGGATGATCGGAATCATCGTTATCTTTTCGACCTGAAAGAAGAATTTGATTTCTAATTCTTTTTATTCTTCTCTTGGGGAATTTCTTAGGGATGGTATTTATATGTGTTCCTTCTACTGAATTGTCATTAATTTGTGTTACTGTGATTTTAGAATAAGGAACTTTACTTTTTATTCTAGTTGGATTTTTAATATAAACTTCGGGTGGTAACTCATCAGGTGGAGGATCATTATTTTTTTGATTCAGTTTATCTAAAGCTCTTTGATTTGTTTTAGTATTTCTTTCTTTTATTTGCTCGTAAAAATGTTTTAGTTCTTTAATATGATTGTTAATGTATTCTGATGGCTTATAAATATCAGGAAGTTCTTGTTCTGATAAGTCTTTGTAAGGGCCATAAATTACTTCAAAAGGTCTTACCTTTGTTGTAGATTGAATTGAATTATTATATACAAAGATAGCTTGAATTATTAGATCGGGGTTACTTTCTTTAAATGCAAATAATTTTTCTTTAAGGGTTGAATGTAATCTTTCAAGAGGAGCAATAGTAGTAGGATTATTTATACTTGCCGTATGTAAATCAATGTGGTACAGTTTGCAAAAGTCTCTGAAATGGACATTATTAAATTCAAGTCCCTGGTCAACTAAAATTCTACCGGGAATATTATGATGATTTAAGAAGTGACGTAATTTGTTTACATAGTTAATTGAATTACAATCGTCTAAGCAATATGCTTGAGCGTATTTGGAAAAATGATCGAAAATTGTTAAGAATTTATGATTATCAATTGTTTATGTGTCCATCATTATTGTTTCAAATGGTCTACTCGATGTTATAGGTCCTTTATAAGGTGGTTTGTAAGGGTTTCTGTCATATTTAGTTTTAAGACATGTTTCACATTTATTAATGTATTTGTTAATCAATTTTTTAAGTTGATGATAGTAGATTTGTGTTTTAAGTTGTCTATACGTTTCTTCTATTCCGTTGTGATTATGGTCATGATAATTACTAATAGTTTCATAAGCTTGATCTTCAGTTACTGTGGGGACATTAGTAACAGATTTGAATAATTTTAGATCGTTGCGTAATTTTGATAATACGTCGTAAAATATTAAATAAATGCGAAGTTGAAAAGATTCATTAATTGAGTTATCAAAATGAATACCTACATGTTGATAATTTTTATGTTGTAAGTTTTCAATTTTTTTCTGTAACCATTCTAAACAATTATCATTATTTTCTAGAATGTGAACATTCAAAATTAAACGTTGTTTAGTTTGTTTAACGTTAAAACGATTATTACCTGGTTTAAAGTAAATTTGGAAGTTAAAAGATTGGATAGCACGGTCAGTGATAGTCATGACAGTGGTAGGGTTTTCTATATTGGAATGAACAGTGTTAATTGTTTCATCATTTGTGTTTTGAATTCTGGGTGACAATTCGATGTCTTGAATTATTTCGTCAAATTCTTTTTCTGTTAATGGTGGGTTGTTATATAAAGAGTCTAAGTCAATGTCAGCTAGAGGGTCTTCTTCTTCTTCTAAGTTGTTAATTTCTAAACGACTGAGTGCGTCGGCCACGTGATTTTCTTTACCTTTGATGTGTTTTATTTCAAAGTCGTATTCTTGTAATTTTATCTTCCATCTGCATAATCTGCTTTGTGGTTCTTTTAATGAATGGATCCATACTACTGGTTGGTGATCCGTTTGTAGGACAAATTTTCTTCCGAAAATGTATGGTCTGAATTGTTTACAGGCGTCGATAATCGCTAATAATTCCTTCTCGATAGTAGAATAGTTTCTTTCAGCGGTGTTAAGTGTACGAGAATAAAAACTAATTGGATGTTTATCTTGACTCAATACAGCACCGATAGCTTTATTACTTGCGTCAGTAGTAATCGTGAACTGTTTTGTAAAGTCAGGATATGCAAGTACAGGGGCATTAACAATTAATTGTTTGATTAAAGAAATGGCATTGATAATCTGGGTCGTTAGGATTAATTTTAGCTTGTTTTTTAAGACATTTAGTTAAAGGTGTTACTATTTTTGCGTAATTTTTAATAAACTTTCTGTAATAACCTGAAAGACCAAGAAATGCTCTTAATTATTTAATATTATTAATATGAATTGCCTTTACTTTATCAGGATTGGGTTTGATTCCTTCTGTTGTAATTAGGTGTCCTAGAAAAGGTACTTCTTTCCTTAAAAATTCAGATTTATCTAATGAAACTTTTAGATTTACTTGTTTTAATTTGGAAAATATTTTATCGAGGTGTAACATGTGTTCGTGTAAACTTTTAGAAAATATTACAATATCATCCATATAAACGAATACGAATTTATAGAGATATTCCTTTAAGAGTTCATCCATCATACGTTGAAATGTCACAGGGGCATTTTTTAATCCAAACGGCATTCTGATGTACTTGTAGTGTCCGTTTTCTACGCTAAATGCAGTTTTTTCTATAGATTCTTTATGCATGGCAATTTGGTGAAATTCAAGGTGGTATAATAAGAACATTTACCGAGAGCGTCAAGCACGTCATCAATTCGGGGTAGTGGATATATATCTTCTGTTGTTTTTTTTTTTGTTTAATTCTCTGGTCAATTACCATTCTCCACTTCTTTTTGCCTGAAGTGTCCATCTTTTTAGGTACAATCCAAACAGGACTGGAGTAAGGGGATACTGATGGTCTTATTATTTGATCATTGAGTAGCCTTCTTACTTGGGTTTGAATTTCTTCTTTCATCTTTTGCGGGTATCTAAATGATTTCTTATATATTGGTTCATCATTGTTGGTTCTTATATGATGCGTTACATTAGTTACAGCTGTTAGTTTTGATTGATCTTCATGAAATATTTGTTTGTATTTATGATATAATTGTGTGATCTTTTCACGTTCTTCTTGGTTCATGTGATCTGTTCTTATTAAGTTGATATCGAAAGAATTGTCTTCGCTGTTGCGAGGCGGTATTTCAGATTCTATGTAGTTTTAATGGGGTCAACATCCGTGGGTTCATATGTTTAAAAATTATTGAGACAATAGACATGTGCGTAACCGTTATTTGCGGTGTAGATTCCTGGTAATACTTGGGAATTGTTTGTCGTAAAATTACCTTTATCTATAGCGACTGGTATTTTCTTAAGTGTGTAGGCGTCAATAACTCTATCTTTTGTTTCAATAAACTTTATAGTAGCGTATGGTGTAGTTAAAGTGTTATCAGAATAATTCATAATTACATTCATGTTTTTAAGATCTGGATTACTAATTAAACAATCAAAGTTATTGTGAAATTTAAAAATAAGAAATTCAATTTCAGTTGGTTCGTCGAATTCATGCAAAAATGGTACAATTACGCGGTATTTGCCAATTGTTTTCCCGTGTGTAGTTTTAATTTCGAAAGGTTCTTCGTATATATATTCAGAAAAATAATTTTGAGCTAGTTCGGGATTCATTATAGACATTGATGCGCCAGTGTCAATCAAAATTTTGCAATTATAATAAAGTGATTGTATGTATGGGAGTTTAGGTGTTTCAATTAAAATATTATTTAGTTCGTCTAAATCTACGTAACAGTCGTGTTCGAGGCTGGTGTTGGAAAATTTTCGTCTTCTTGTTGGACATTACATTCCTGTTGTTCAATATTTTCTTCTTCGTAATATATTTCGTCTTCTTGTTGTATGGTGCTTACTGGTAAATAGGCATTACCCTGTTCATCATAAACGAAATTCTCGTTTTCTGTGTTTGTTAATTCTTCAACAATAAAAGGTGGTCGTTGATATTGGTTTTGGAAATAATTTGGGGAACGTTGTTGATAGGTTGCTTATTAAAGTTACTAACAGTTCTCATTGATACGTCGCCAGTATTCATTTTTGGTGGGTTAAATTTAGAGGGTTGTTGTGATGTTTGAAATGCGTGTTTTTGTCTTTGAGGCATTATAAAAGGTTTAGCAGGAATATTTTTATTTACGGTGGGAAATATTGCATGTGTTTGTGTTGGTTTACGAATATTTATTTGTTGATTAGGTGTGTAAAAGGGTCGTTGTATGAAGGGTTGATGTCGTAGGATCTGCGGTTGATAATTTTGAATAGGATTTCGTTTTGGTTGATTAATTTGTGTAGGTTTAGTATTTTGTATTCTTTGCATTTGTTGATACATGGAAGCGTTTTGATTCAAATTGTCTAATTCTTTACATTTGCCTAATGCGTCTTGTAATGTTAAGGGTTGTCTATACAATAGATGTTGTCTATAAGGTTGATTTATAGCAGCACAAAATACTTTAGTAGCTTCTGTTTTAAAATGTGACCTTTTATAATTTGCGTCTTGGGAACCTTCTACAGATTCAATTAATTTACTCACTATAGTGTGAATACGTAAATAATAGTATTCATAATGTTTGTTATTTAACATTCTACAACCTATTAATTGATTATAAAGTAAATTAGTATTTTCGATAGGACCAAATCTTTGTTTTAATAGATTTTTGAGTGAAGCCCAATTTTCTGGTCGTTCTACTGAAAATAATAGAGCGGCATCTCCTTTTAATTTATTTGAAATTGCAATGAATTTTGAATTAGCATATTCAGGTGAAGCGGTAACAATATTATCATGAAAGTTATCTACAGCTTTAGTCAATTGTGATAATTCTGCTTCTTTACCATCATAATTTGGAATTAGTGAGTAAAAGAAATCAAATTTTGTTTGGAAATCACTTAGGGAAACGGCAGTTGAAGAGGTAGTCATTGTAAATCAAATGTAAAGGGAAAATAAAATAATACAAGCAATGGTATCAAAAATGGTACTTACTCAGGTATTATAATTTCCGAAATTAATCAAAATCCAATGGATAAGTTCTAACACCAATTGATAGTTCTTCTTCAGATATTTGACCAATCTTGACTTCTTCTTACTGTCTTGGGTGGTGAGGTTCGTTATCCAAATTTTTGTTGTGGTATCAGCAACGAAGCAAAGCTAGGCCCTGAGGATATATCTTCGATAGAAACGTCCTTTGCTGATCCTGTTCAAGCAGCGCCAGTTTTGTGTACACACACGCAAGACAATAACCAATATTTAAAAGAAGAGTTTTTATTTGATCTAGATACAATGTTATAACTCGCAACCGATAACGTTTCTAAGTTAACAAAATGAATCTAATTTCGATTACAGATTGATTTCGATTACTAACTCAATTTCTACAATTCTAAGCTTATATAACATTTGTAGGCGTCGAATGCGCATAACACTTCCATAACCATATAAGGTAACATTAGCGATGCAGTGAGTAATTGCAACAACGTCACAATAGTGTGATTGTAGTCCTAATAACAGCTCGTGACCATATATGGATATAACAATGTACTATTCTTAAGTATAGTTGAGTTTTTCTTATTCATCATACCTTCATATTTTCTTATCTCATTGAACAAATCAGTGATATAATTGAGTTCGTCCCTATTTAACTTATTTAAGATAAACCGAGGCAAACCTGTTGCAATAAGATCTATGATTGTTTTGGGGTCTATCAATTTGTTTATATCTAATATAAGCCGTTCTTTTTTTATAGCATAATCAATTAACACTCCGTCTTTATATCTAAATGCAAAAGCATTTGTCCCATCCTCGGTTTTTAAAAGTTTCTAAGAATTTGCCTTTCCATTCATTCCATTCAAAATTTACTGTAAGTTTTATGACCATCGAGCTTACTAATCCAAACAAGATTTTTCTAAAAATAACCTCAATATTTCTATTTTTGTTTCATCATTTGTTATATTAAAGCGCCCACATTCTTTCTCAAAATTATCTATCCATTGCATTGCATTTGCATTCTTGCTTGTGAATTTTTCAATAATAAACTTCTCTGAAACATTTTTTAAATTGTGTTGATTTTCTTTCTTCGTTGTAGTTTCTATTAATTTCTCCAAGATATGTTGCAAACTGTCATCTTTGCCTGTTGGTTGTATCGTGCTTATTTTTTCTAAATATTGATCTAAAAATTGCATATTACCTTCCTCATCTGTATATGTTTTCTTTTGATCTTCATTCAATTTTATCCATATACTACTACTACTACTTTGATGCCTTTTCTTGATACTATTTTTATTTTTGAGAAAGACTCCATTTTAGCAATAGATGTATGATGAGTCACCGGCTTCAGCTCATCAGGTAAAATATAACTTTTTCCTTCTTCTGTAGGTATTGAGGTTATGGCTAATACATTAGATTTGCCATCATTCGAAGCTATCATTGTAAATTCAAATTGCAGCCGGTCCATCTTCTTTTAGTTAACAAAAATGTCGTTTTATAAGATATATTATTGAGGATTTTCAAAATAAACCATAAATTGTTTCTCTGAAAATACAACGATTTATTTTATTTATCTCGCCTATTACAATATCATGACAATTATCGTTTAATTTTAACAATTATACTTTTACCTCACCTGAAAATACAAAGAAACGACATTCAAAGTTCACTAATATCGTCTCCTTAATTATATCCATTCCTTTATCTCTCTATAAGTTTTTATAACAATAAAGTGCACAAATTAATCTGAACATCTTCCGCCCTTTAATCTCGCGTCACTCTGATGCGCTCTCTACCAACTTCCACTAACAACCTTACACACGTGCGAACCGCGGCAAATTTGAAATAATGTCATTTCACTAAATACTTACTAAAAAAGATGAAATATCTTCTTAAAGCTTATATACTATGCATTTTTCAATTCAATAATAATTTATGGAAATATAGGGTGGGGCGAAGCGTATGAAAATAACCCGGCATTGCTGCAAAATTTACAAAATAAAATATTAAAAATAACCTATAATGGTTGTACTGACAATAAATATCCGCTTAAAAATTTTTGAGTTGCTGAAATACCACTACATTGATCTTAGTAACATTAACAGAATAATAATAAAGAAAATAGCTATATAATTGCAATTACATGGTTTAATGAACCACCTAGTAACATTAAAACTCTTTCGTTAAACTATACAATTAAACAAAAAAGATTTGGATAAGAACTGATGTTTAATGCATTTTTAACACTGGCATTATAATTAGGGATTACACCCTAAGTTATTGGTTTTCACTTTGGGTTGAAGGAAAAATAGTTTTTCTGTGTATATTTTTTTTTTAGTTTGTAAATCTTTACTTGTTTGTGTACCAGTCTACTCTGTAGAACTTGTAACTTGTAATTTACTGGTAAAATAAACATCTTTGCCTACTTGTATAAAAAAAGATTAATGAAATAATTATTCGTTATATTCCACAATTAAATAAACGCACATATAGGTACATTATATATATTTTGAAATTTGTTGAAAAAGTTTTCCATTGATACAAATGTGTTTTATTTCAGATAAGTCAATCGGTAGAAAATGTTTTGTCGTATAGAGCAGCATAAAATGTAAAATAGTTTACTCTGTATGAGAATACATATGGGACTGTATCTATGTTGTCATCACTTCAGAGATTAATCGCCCGAAAGGTTGTTCAGTAAATATATGTAACGTATATATCTTCCATATATTTGTTTCTTGTCCAATTTACGAAAGATTTAGAAGTAGTTTGATGAATAAATTGAATATTTTGCAATGTGAGCTAATCCATAGGTATATCACCACTCTTACTCACAAAACAAAATCAAAGCCATTTCGTTCGGAGCTCTACAAATAAATATTACTGGTTTGTGTTTCGTACTGGTGCCTTGTGATGAAATGGTTCCTAACTCTAAATTGGACGCATCGCAGGTAATTTTCAAATATTTACTGATTTTACACCGTTAGGAACATAAATGTTTGAATTTTATTTGCGAAATTCGAGTTCAACATTATATAAATATAAATACTGTTTTTCACGTAAAACGAATTCAGATTTTTCTAAGTGACACTTTTATCTTTATTTCTTTAATCTTTAAAGTACTGCAGTTTATAAATATTACTGGAATATTTTTCTGTGACACTAGGAAGTATTGTATACGTGTTTTTTGGCACGGATAAGTTAGGATTAATAAGTACATAAAAATCGAGGCCGTGAAATGTGGTTAGACTTTTATTAAGTACTTTTGTCAAATTCTCATCTTACGTCAAATCGAATCGAAATTACTGAGAAAACTGTCTAGCAATGCCTTTCATCACATAAGAAGATTATCTGTTTAGTTCCTAAACTCAATCAATGAAATTATGGGAATGATAAAATTTTTTACGAAATTTATTCAATGGAAATTAGTGGGTGGTAACATCACTGGTATATTTTAACATATGGACGTAAGATTCGTACAGTAATGATATAACATAATATGTCTAGTAATAATGAATGAATGTCTAGTATACCAAAGAAGAATTAATGTGAAAAGGAGGGCAATTATGTATAGTAATATATAGCAACCCAAGACAAAGGCAAAGCAAAGTAATGGGGAGGTGATAGTTTTGAATGCTGATGGTTTAATAAATAAAAGAGGCATAATTGCACTATTTATGGAGGAAACTAAACCAGTTCTGGTAATAATAGTTGAATCGCATGTTACAAATATGGATGAGGATGCGCTTATTGACATTGAAGGATACTCCAGTATAAGATGTGACTCAGATAGTTCTCACACAGGAGGGGTTGTGATATATGTATCATCAGGCTTAGTCTATGAGGTAGTATAATTGTGCAATGTAAAGCAGAGGGAATGGTGGATGATGGCTATAAGGGCATTTATTGAGACAGATTTAGTAGGAACATTTATGGGAGTCTATAGATCACCAAGTGGCAGTACAAGTGAGTTTTTAGAGAGATTCTCAGTAATTATGGAAAAATTCTTGGATCTTAGTCAGAAAGACTGTACTATTGGAGGAGATTTCAGCATAGACTGGCTTAAAATTGAAGGGTATTATACAAATAGACTGAAGTCATGTATAAGGGGAGCTGGTTTGAAACAAATAGTTACAAATCCAACTAGGGTTACCAAAGATAGTGAGACCTTAATAGACCTAGTAATTACTGACAATAGGAATATGGAGTGCACGATTTTACAAAATCCACGGATATCAGATCACTATATAATTAGCATTAAAGGTAAGTTGAGAAGTACTATAGTTAGAGGGGAAAAGTGTGTACAATATAATTGGTAATGTGTATGAATGGCTACGGGATTATCTGGATGGAAGATTTCAGACTGCTAAATTCAATGGTAGTGTGTCCAAAGAGATGGAGGTAAATCATGGTGTTCCACAAAGAAGTAAGTTGGGACTTCTTTTATTTATTTTGTATATTAATGACTTACCATGGGCTATTAGACAATGTAAAATACACATGTTTGCTGATGACACATTGATTTACTTTCATGGCAGGAATGTGCAAGATAAAATAAATAGCATCAATGAAGAATTACCTAGAGTTTGTGAGTGGTTGTGTAAAAATTCAATTAGCATCAATGTTGGTAAAACAAAGTGTATGGTAATGGGAAAGCCCAGATTTAAGAAAGAAGCGGAAGCACAACAAACAGTTAGGCTCATGGGATCAAATTTAGAATGGGTTAGAAAATATAAATACCTGGGGATAATTCTAGATAGTAATTTAAGTTTCAAGGAACATGCAAAATGGCAAAAAAAGTTAATCTGTTATACAAACTACGGAAAGTTATTTCAAAGTCAGGGAAGGAGTTGTTATTCAAAACAATCATGGTGCCGCATTTGAGATACTGTTCCACAGTCCTCACTATGGCAAATCAAAAAGACATAGCAAGTATACAGAGGAACTTCAATACAGGAATGAGAGCTGTGTTAAACAAAAGAAGAAGTGAAAATGTCAGTGGTATGTTAAATGATCTAGGGTAGTCGCCAGTAGAAAGTGAAGTCCAGCGGGATGTATTAACGTTTATCTACATCTGTAGATAGAACAGAAGCAATTACCCAAGTACCTTGAAGGTTTGGTAAGGAAAAATTCGGATTTGCATCTGTATTCAGGCAGGCTAGTAAATTTCATTTAGAACAAGTACATTATAGTAAAGGGTTGAAATCAGTATTTAGCGGGGAATTACGCTTTATAATGAACTTCCGGATGAAATAAAATCACTTGGGTCAGTAGGACTGTTCAGGCAAAAGGTAGGAATATAGCCGAGTGCACAGAAATATGAAATTGTAAAAAACTAATTTGAGCTGTGATGTAATGGATGAGGTGCTATATGTAAAAAATATCTCAAAATAAAGAAGTTTATTGTTAATCGACCTAAAAATGGCTGTTATCGTTAAATTGAAATTGATAAATGTATTAGCCGTAGGCTATTCTCAACTAAATAAAATAAATAAATAAATAAATAAAGAATATGGATTGACCCTGAATAAGGGCCTGTAGGCTTAATTCCGAATTAGTTTATAAATACTTTATTTATTTATTTATATTATAAATAACGCAATAAATCCCAATTTGATACATGATATATAAAATATCATAAAGTTGCATAATACACGTGAGAGTAATAGAATATGTAGATTAAGAAAAAAAAAGATATAACAAAATAACAATATTACTAGAGAATAATACTGAAAATATAAACCAAAAAATAAAATAAAATGTTAATTCTAAAACGTAATATGATCGCAATCGCACTCTTAAATTTTGCTATCTACAAACCAGTCAACATGGTTAGACACTTTGTTTCCGGTCTCCATTATCCGATCCACGGGAGTTTTAAGACTGTTATGTGGCCCTATGGCAAAAAAACGATTTCTTTTCATAGACCGACTCAAAAGTAACTTTCTCCAATAAGGAGGGAGAATCAAGACGTCCCTTTAAAAGCCTAAATACAAATAACGCATCTTGACATTCTCTGTTAGATTTCAAAGAGAAGGTACCTGAGAGTGCATAATTATGCGAAAATTTACTCATAGGACTATCAATCCTAAATGAGAGAAACGAAGCAATCTACGTCTGACACTTTCAATTGTATCAATTAATCGAACTTGAGATGAAGACCATATCTGAGATGCATACATTAATACTGACTGTACTTAGGCAGTGTAAAGTCTAATTGAAGTCTTTGGATCTCTGAACTCAGAGCCTTTTCTTAAAATACAATATAAAGTTTTATTTGCGCGACTGACAATGTTAACAATATGTTTATCATACTTGAGTTCAGAGTCCAATATTACTCCCAAATCTCTCAATTCATCAACGCGATTTAAGGTTGTGCCACCAATAACATAGTCTAATTGAATAATGTTACGTTCACGAGAGAAAGAAATGACATTGCACTTATCAATGTTAATAGTAAACCCATTTTTCTCGAACCAATTGGCAACGGTCACAATATCCTTCTGAAGCAGACAAGAGTCCGCATGCGACA
This sequence comes from Agrilus mali, assembly GCA_029378335.1. NCBI lineage: Eukaryota > Metazoa > Arthropoda > Insecta > Coleoptera > Buprestidae > Agrilus > Agrilus mali. The sequence goes on from CM055660.1 coordinate 15,067,746, forward strand.
CTATAGCCCTATAGATCATAAATCATCCGAAAATAATAAAACACGAGAGTTTTTTACAGTTTTTATAACATCGTTAATTGCTACCGCAAAAAGTATAGGACCACAGTGCGAACCCTGCGGCACTCCCACGTTCACATTCTGAGGCGCGGACTCGACACCATCAATCACTACTTTAAAAATTATATCAGATAAATATAACTTGAATAAGGACAGCAATGCGTCGCAGATCCCAAAGCTATGTAACTTAACTAGCAACATTTTGTGGTTGACAGTGTCGAACGCACTCCTCAGATCAGTGTACATCGCATGGACCTGCATTATCTAAAGATTTCAACAAACCTATTTCTTATTGTTTTAAAATAAGAATAGTACGTTAATAAAAAAATGAATTTAATTGAATTTAAGAAAATTTGCTCGGGCGCCACTTTGTCGAACAAAGAAAATTTATTTATGCTCCGGGTGGAGCAGTGGTGGTTACTGAAAACCCTGATGTTCTGAAAGCTCGCAGCTCTCATAAAAAAAGACAAAAAAATAACTTGAAGAGTATATTACAAAAAGGTACATTAAAAGAAAACTTACAATGACAACGCAAGCCCAACCAAAAAAACAAAAAAACGTTCCCTGCGCCAATGTAGGGACTGCAGCTGGTTTGCGGGTCTCCATGGTGACTTTTCAAACCTTTGACCAACCTTATTAGATTTTACAGGAGCCGCCTGCAGGTGTTAATCGGCTTGTATCTGGTTGGTCAGATGGATTTTGTAATATTTCCCTTGGCCTAGTTAAATTAACAGACTCACCTAGAAGTCCCTTTCCTTTCACAATTAGCCAATGTTCATCATCGGGACTGTCCATAACAGCAATCAGTGGTCTGTTTTTGCCCTCAACTCTATTACCAATTCTAGATATAGAGATTTTAATTTCTTTCAGGGACTGATCGTTTCTTGTCAGCCTAGTGTTGATCTTCTCCAACCTATTCTGAAGATCTGAATGCACTTTAGATACAGTGGATTCAGCGGCCTCGATAGCCTTATTACAGCTTTGCAATGGACATGTCTGAACATGGAGGAAGCGTTTGACTACTAGATGCACTCGAGTGAGAGCCTAGGTCAGTAGTGAGGGATCCATTGGTATCATCCTGCTGCGCTTTGGTCTGCGTATGCTTAAGGTTAGATGCGGATCTTTGAACACAGCACTTCACAAAAGCTCCGTTTGACATTTTGGCTGCTTTTTCGGCGCAACTAGTGTGTGCATATGGTGAGCAGCCAACACACCTTTGTGCACTTCTTGTGTCACGGCAAAGGGCACACATATGCTGCTGCTTGGGCATAGCTATCTAACGTAAGTGGCAATATTAGCACAAACAAACCTATAATCTCAACGGTGCCAAAAATCTCTATTCACAGGCGGAAGCACAAGCAGGTGGTAGAAATCAATTATTATATCAAATATCGACTTGAATTTTTGACCAAATATATATATATATATATATATATATATAACAAAGGAAAAACTAAACAACAATATCAATTCAATATCAGTTGTGCGACCTAGCAATTGGGCTGATTTAAAAAAAAATATTAAAAGGACGCTTTGATAATGTGTATATAGTGTTACGAGTACTTGCCAATTAAGTTGGTGTGAGCATAATTAATGAACATCTTCCCTGAATACACAAGGAATATTCCCGGCTTTCCCTGCAACATCTAGAAAACACCAGCAACGATCAATGGGAAAACAATTGGATTACTAGACGGCTGTAGAATTCCCTAGAAAAAGGCTGAACAGACTATATAAAGGGGAGACACTCACACCGAGTGAGTTGACAGTGAACAGCTGATGTTTGGAAGCGAAGCGATCGATAGGCGAACAACACGCGATAGAAGTCATAGTGTCTATGGTATACCGAGCGACAAGTAGTGTTTATAGTAGAAGCGAGCGGTACAAGAGGCTTTTAGTGAAATAAATTGTCTAGACTTGTTTATAACTGTAGTGTAGTCAAATTAACTTTAGTATTTAAATAAATTCGTTGTTTTGTTTTGCTAATTGTGTTTTCCGTGACTGAACACGTCACATTTGGTGTCAGGAGTGGGATAGTAAGGGAATTGAAGATTCCCGAAGAAAGTTAGTGCGACAGATCGTAGGAGAGAAGAAGAATTTTGAAGCCTTATGCCAGTAACAAGAAAACAAGCGGCAATAATGGAGGAACAAATAAAGGCTTTAATGGAAATGATAAAAGAAATTTAAACAGAAATGAAGGCAGGCCAGAAAGAAATGAAGGCAGGCCAGGAAGAAATGAAGGCAGGCCAGGAAGAAATGTAGGAAGAACTGAGGAATAAAATGGAAGCTGGACAGGAAGAAATGAAATTAGCACAAGAAGAAATGAAGGAAGAAATTATAGCAAGCAAAGAAGAAATTAAGGCAGTTCAAGAGAAATTGGTCGAAGATAGAAGGACAATAAAAATTGAGCAAGAAGGATTAAAAGAAGAGTTACAGGGAGTACGACAAGAATAAGAGATACGTGAGCTAAGAGATGAGTTGAAAGAAGAAGTAGAAAAGGTAATATAGAAGATGAGACAGAAGTTCGAGAACACAAAACTGGCAAGTGAAGTAAAGTCCGAAGACACTGCGAAGACGATTAGAATTAAACCACCGACTTTCGAAGGAAAAGTTTGGTGGTCTGTATACAAACGACAGTTCGAGGCAGCGGCAGAAGCAAACAACTGGAACGATTTTGAGAAAGCAACGGCGCTGGTCATAGCTCTGCGAGGATAAGCATTGGACGTCCTTCAAGGAATTCCAGAGCGCCAACAACGGGACTTTTCTGCGCTGCTAGAGCGACTCGAAATGAGATATGGCGACAAACATTTGCAACAAGTGTACCAAGCCCAACTAAAGTGTCGCAACCAGAGGACATCAGAAAATCTACAAGAATTCGAGGCCGATGTGGAACGTCTAGTTAGATTGGCTTATCCTATCGCTCCGCAGGACTTCGCAGACCAGTTAGCAGTCCAAACATTCGTCGATGGCGTGAGGGACACCGACTTACAGCAAGTTCTCCGTTTGGCCCGCCATAAGACTGCGAGTGACGCATTGGCGCACGCCTTAGAATTCGAAGCTGCAAAACAAGCTTCCAAGGGCCACGTGCGTGTACGCCAAACAGCTGTTGAACACGACGAATACAAGGATGAAGTCACAAGACTGGTCAAAGAATGCGTCGAAACTGTCAAGAGGACTACCATCAACGACAAGAGAGAATCGGCCAAATGTTGGGAATGCGGGAAGGTCGGTCACTTTTCCCGAGACTGTGGCCAAAACAAAGGAAGACCAAGGTGCTGGGAATGTGGAAGGCACGGACATTTACAGCGAGACTGCCCGGCTGATGAACGCCGTGCGGACCGACAGCAGTGAACTTTGAGGGGCGCAAGTTGGCTTCTCCCCACCAAGCCCCAGCAAAAATCGTCGTTTCTCAACTAAACGGAAGCAAGTTCTCAGTCGTCGAAGGTCACATCAACAACAAGAAGGTTAGAATGGTGGTCGATACGGGAGCTTCAAAGACCATAATCCGGCCGAACATCGTTAACGAGTGGAGAATCCGTCCCTTGCAGAGGAAGCTACGTTTGACCACGGTTACCGGAGAAACAGCGCCGATTAGACGAGAATGCGACATCCAGTTGAGACTGGGAGAAGAAGCCGATGTCACCGACGACGCGATCATCGGACTAGACCTTCTGGAACAAAACAAGATTAATCTAGATTTGGGCTCCGGAATTTTACGCATCGGCAAGGAAGAGTTGGTGATGACAAACCCCACCAAAGAGTACGGTCTTCGAAAGGTCATCGTTGCAGAAGACCGGTTACTACCTGCTAGATCCGAGGTAGTTCTCAAAATAAACATCGACGGCGAAGGTGCGGATGGTTTGGTGGGGATAGTAGAAGCCAAAAACCCGGATTTAACACAGAAAGCAATACTGATAGGACGAACACAAATTCGAACTGGGATGCCGAACGCATCTGTCAGAGTGGTCAATTTGAAGGACTTCGAACAGAAAGTGTGTGAAGGAATGGAAGTAGGTGTCCTTGAACCCGTGGTGTCCATCCTCCAATGCGAAGTCGAAGCTGAATCCTCAATGGCAGAGAGCGAACCGCTTCCAACCGTTCTTCGAGACTTAGTGCAGCGTTCGGCCACAAACCTTAACAGCCAACAAATTAGAAAGTTCGAAGAACTGCTCAGCAAGTATCGAAACGTCTTCGCCCTCTCTGACAACGATTTTGGGAGAACGAATCTGACATACCACCGTATAGACACGGGATCAGCTCGTCCTATTAAACAACCATCTAGAAGAGTTCCATGGGCTAAGCAAGAAGAAGTCAACAAACTGGTGAAGAACATGGAAGAACAGGGGGTAATCGAACCATCGCAAAGTACTTGGGCTTCTCCGATAGTGTTGGTTAGGAAGAAGGATGGATCGACCAGGTTCTGCGTTGACAACAGGAAGCTCAATGACGGAACCTTAAAGGACAGCTATCCCTCACCCAGAATCGACGACACCCTTGACAGCTTGGTTGGTGCCAAATGGTTTTCAACGTTAGATTTGAAGAGTGGATACTGGCAAGTGGAACTGGATCCACAAGACAAGCAGAAGACCCCATTCACGACTGGTTATGGGCTGTGGCCCTTTAGCGTTATGCCATTTGGACTATGTAACGCTCCCGCCACCTTTGAGCGACTTATGGAAAATGTGCTACAAGGGCTCAATTGGAAGGTTTGTCTGGTGTACTTAGATGACGTGATAGTACTGGGAAAGACATTCGAAGACCACCTCCAGAATGTCGAAGAAGTGATCAAGAAGCTTTCAGCAGCCAAGTTGAAACTCAGTCCCAAGAAATGCCATCTGTTCTGTAAGGAGGTGAAATATCTTGGCCACATTATCACCTCAGAAGGAATAATAACTGATCCTGACAAGACTGAAGCTGTGAGAAGTTGGCCTGTCCCGAAGAACCAACACGACTTGAGAAGCTTTTTGGGGCTGTGTTCCTATTACCGACGATTCGTAAAGGGATTTGCAGATATAGCTCGACCGCTCTACAAGTTAACAGAGGATGGTGTCCCTTTCCAATGGTCAGAACGATTTCAGCAAGCTTTTGAAACACTGAAGTCTACCCTTTCTCAAGCCCCAATACTGACGTACCCACAGTTCGACACAGACTTCATTCTCGATACGGATGCCAGCAATGTAGGAATTGGTGGTGTACTGTCGCAGATGCAGGAAGGAAAAGAAAAAGTCATTGGCTACTTCAGTAAGGCACTGTCAAAGCCGGAGCGAAACTATTGCGTGACCCGTAGAGAATTGCTGGCAGTCGTCAAAACTCTCGAACATTTCCATAAGTATCTCTACGGACGAAAATTCCTGTTAAGGACAGACCGGGCGTCCCTGAAATGGCTGCTTCAATTTAAAAACCCAGAGGGACAACTGGCTCGATGGCTACAGCGGCTACAAGTATACGACTTCAGCATTGAGCATCGTGTTGGAAAACAACATGGTAACGCTTATGCCCTCTCGCGAAGACCATGCTCGAAGAACTGCAAACATTGCATGGCCACCGAAAAGAAGGAACCAGTCAACTTAGCAAGGATCTGTCAGACGATGGTGGAACCTGAAGAACACTGGCAGAACGAAGACCTGGCGAAAGACCAAGATAACGACGAAGACATTAAACCGATACTGCGGTGGAAAAAGGCAGGAACAGCACGACCTACCTGGGCAGATGTTAGTAGTACGAGTACCATCACGAAGAGCTATTGGGCCTTATGGGATTCGCTCATCGTCGAGAATGGGGTACTTAAAAGAGTGTGGGAATGCCCTGACGGAACTAAAATTCGACATCAAGTAGTTCTCCCGAAGAACAGAGTCAACGAGGTGCTGACAGAAGTCCATGGAGGTGTTGGTGGAGGACACTTCGGAGTAACAAAGACGTTGGAGAAGGTTCGAGAGCGATTTTATTGGCTAAAGTGTAGAAGAGACGTCGAAAATTGGTGTAGGAAGTGTCCAACGTGTGCGTCAGCCAAGGGACCTCAGACTCTTTGCCGAGGGCGAATGAAACAGTACAATGTTGGTGCCCCATTTGAGAGAATAGCTCTGGACGTAGCAGGACAATTCCTAACAACAGCTGCAGGCAATTAGTACATCTTGGTAGTGATGGACTATTTTAGCAAATGGCCCGAAGTGTACGCAATACCAAACCAAGAAGCTACTACGGTCGCTGGAATGCTGGTGAACCAATGGATCAGTCGGTTTGGAGTTCCGATGGAGATCCACTCTGACCAGGGACGGAACTTTGAATCCGCGGTATTCCGGGAAGTCTGTGAGCTGCTAGTTTCCATTAATCAAGATGTCTACTTACGAGATAAGACAGCAATTACCAACATCATGATAACCCCTTATTGTATACCAATACCTTCACCAAATAAGATCAAGTATCTCAAAGTTTATCCAGAAAATGGAGAAGAAATCCAACAAATGTTAGAAGATATTGAGAAGACACCAGTACATCTTCAAAAGATCACCTTTTATGCTCATACTTCTATTACAGCCATACTACTAATCGTCTTTATGTGTTTTTTTAGTCTTATACTGCTATAAAAAGCCCCAAAATAGTATCAACCGAGGGATAAAAGACAAAAAGGAAGACGACGACGTTGCAAACAAGTTTGAGATGGTTACGATGGTTCCTTAACCACCACCAAATGCTCCAATCTACCCTAAAATCGTTTGCGAGCGAGGACGCTCTCACTTAAGGAGGGAGGTGTTATATCCATATATGGTCACGAGCTGTTATTAGGACTACAATCACACTATTGTGACGTTGTTGCAATTACTCACTGCATCGCTAATGTTACCTTATATGGTTATGGAAGTGTTATGCGCATCCGACGCCTACAAATGTTATATAAGCTTAGAATTGTAGAAATTGAGTCAGTAATCGAAATCAATCTGTAATCGAAATTAGATTCATTTGTTAACTTAGAAACGTTATCGGTTGCGAGTTATAACACTGTATCAAGATCAAATAAAAACTCTTCTTTTAAATATTTATTATAGTCTTGCGTGTGTGTACACAAAACTATACAACAGTTTTCAAATGCATGGAACTCTAAATTTAGTAACTTTTGTGCTAATGAAGCCATAAAATGGCATTTTTTTCCTCCGCATTCCCCCTATATGGAAGGTCTATGGAAAGCAGGAGTTTTGAGTGAGCGATGTTTAAAGAGAGTTATAGGGGATTCATGTTTGACATATGAGTAATTTCTAACGGTGCTTTTACAAATTGAAGGTTTCCTTAATTCAAAACCGTTATCACCATTGTCCTCTAATCTGAATGACCTTGAACAATTGACGGCCGGACACTTCTTGATTGGGCGATCAATATCATCCATTCCGGAGGACAACCTAGAAAATTTTAAATTGAACACGTTAACATGATACCAATTACAGCCTCTGTCAATCGTCGGCCATTATGACGTTAAGACTGTTTAAGGGTTTAACAAAAATTTCTAATAAATCACGACGATACGTTTCACCTTACAAAGGCTTCATTCGGTGATGAAAATTACTTAAAAATAATAAAGACCCAATTGATAAGATATCGGGTACAGGAGTATTTGCTAAATTGTGAGAGTTGTCAAAAAGTGTATAGGACAAAAAGGAACGAAGTTTTTCGAAAGGATAAAGGAACATTCAAATGCGTTTACCAAGAATAAAAATACATCCACGTACGCCAACCACCTAATCGAAGAGCAAGAGCTACCTAATTTTGAATTTAGAATTTTACACCAAGAAAATAAGATATACAAATTAAATCTCCTCGAATCCTTTGAAATCAATAAATATAATCATCAGAAACTTATCCTCAACGACCAAATAGATACTAACAATTCACCACTATTAAATATCCTCTCCCCACTTAATGATTTGTACCTATATATGTTATGTACGTTAATATGCTTTGTCATTATAATATTAATTTTATTCTGCTGACCTTTGCATTTATTCTTTATAAATATAGGTTCATTTTCGCTTTACGTTAACTCTAGCTTCAGACTAGACCTCATGTCATGTACATGTTGTAGTTCTGTTCAATAAATAATTTTTTAAAAACAGAACATATCATTTTGAGAATCTAACATTGGTGCAGTCAAAACAAAGGGATTCGTCCAGAATTTAGGCAAATTCAGTTCTAAAAATTTAGAAATCATTTTCGACGAAAATCGTGCCGTGAAAATTTGATAAGGGTGAACTTTTCGTGATTACGATCGTGAAAAACTGTGAACTTTTAATCCAAATTGTTTTTGGACTAGAAGAGTGCAGTACGAAACTTCTCTACTTCGTACCGATCGCCTAGGACCCTTCGAAAAAAAGAAGACAGTCAAAAGTACGTCTTGCCCCGCTTCCCACAGCAACAGCCAAAAGGACTACATGAAGAACATTTTGATCGCATTTTTGCTGATTATCAACAATTCAAGGTAGGTGGTTAGAAGATATTGCCACTTGTTACCATTTTAATTGTATATATTTTTTGTGATTCATTTTGAAATTTCACTTAGTCGAATTTTTCTTTGCCACAATCGATTTGTTTTGACAATATTTCTATTTGTTCCCTTTATCATTTAATTTAAAAATGATAGACGACATTACAATAAGTCATGAAGACGAAAATTATACACGGAAAGAAATTTCCGAACTCATTCCAAATTTCGACGGTGGTAACATAACGTTACATAAATTCGTCGAAACAGTTGATTTTGTTTTTCAAAATGCTAAGACAAGTGATAAACATTATTTATTTAGAATTATTTTAAATCGCCTCTCAGGTAGAGCACGACGAATTATTCTAGCAAGGCATTATGATAATTGGAATAGTATTAAAACTGCTTTAATTACTAATTTTGGATTAGAAAAATCTGCCGAAGGATTAATTTCAGACTTAACTCGTTTTAGAAATTAAAGTAAACTTTCAATAAAAGAAGTTTATAATAAAATTGCTAAAATACGCGACGATTTGACAGCCGCAGCAATCGAAATATATATCTGAGGATGCGAATCCTATTGACATTTTATCAGAATTCATTGATAAAATTGCCAAGACGACATTTCTAAATAATATACCTAAAGATGTAGAGATTTCGATAGCACATGCTAAATGCGAAACTTGAAATTGTTTTTTCTCACGCGTATTCTGCGTATAAGCGACTTAAAGAACGTGAAGACCAAGAAAAATTTATACAATATAAATCTAATGATACACAGTTCAATCAAAGTAAAATCATTAATATTAATAATTATAAAAGAAATTCAGTTAGCAAGCAATTGAATAATAATTCAGATGTTAAACCTGAAGCAAGTACTTCTTCAAGAAATTCTTTTAATAAAAGTAATGATAATATTAGTAGAGAATCAATTTGGTATTCTTTCGGTACTCCATTTAAGGGCTTTCCAAAGCATACTCCCAAAATAAATACCTGTGAAATACAAGATGATAGGTTAGAATTAGATAATTCTGATGACGATGAAAATAATAGTGAAACCGATAATTTAAACGCGAAAACGAACGATACAGACGAGGGTTGTACGTTTAATCAGACTCAAACCCCTCATCATTTGAAAACTTATGTAATTTTAAGATAAACACTACAAAAATTATGACGGAAATTGTTCCTTTTATTTCTACAAAAATAAAAAAAACTACCAGTCAAACTAATGATTGACACTGGTGCATCTGTAAATTTAATAAAAAATAAATCAGATTTACTAAAATTCATTAACTATAATGATACTATTAAAATTTCAGGCTTGAATGCCGAATCTTTTAGAACAATAGGTTAAATTGTAACAAATTTTAAAGGAAAAAACATTAAATTTCACGTTTCTGATTTAGATGGAATTCTCGGTAGGTGTAGAATTTCTTAAAACATTAAATTGCAAGTTAGACTTAAATAATAATTATAATATAATAATAATACCATCAGAAAGTAGAGATTTCAACGAAGAAAAAACCCACCGTTTTTAAAAAAGCAGATATTTTGACGTGAGGATTTTCAATTGAAAATTAGGGTGCTTTTCCGATATTAAGTAAAAATAAGGTGAAAAAATAAATGTTTCCAATCAAAAAAATTACAGCGTGCTTGGGACATAAATGGGTAAGTTTTAACAAAATTTCGTAAAAAACAAATTATTTTGTAAAAGATAAAAATAAAAAACTAAAAAGTTGGTTGTTTGAATTTTTCACTTAAATTTTGAGGTTATGTGAAAAAAGTGTAAATACAAAAGTTGTAGATCATCTTTTTATTACCTACAACATTGCTATTTAACTTTTTTCCATAAGACTTGTAGTTTTTCCGGAAATCAAGGAAAACCGCTTTTTACCCTTAAAAGCTCACCTCCTTCCCCTACCCGACCTCAGACCCGCCCGTAAATTATTTTTTCTTTCATTTCTGTTATATTCTCTTCCTTTTCCGATGGGTTTCATCTTACCATAATTTTTTTTCATCTTTTACTATTTTTGAAGGCTTCAGCACTGGTCTAATAGCACGACTGCGAAACTATTATGCGGTCTGCCCGCATGTCAGAACCGACCTATGGGTCTGCTTTTGTAAACATATGTTTATAATAAAAATATAAATAACATATAATATAATTTTCAGCTTTGCTGAAATAACGCAAATTTGTATGAAAATTTGGAAGCTTTGATATTATATAAAATATAGTAGGAACCGGAACAAGTGTCTGCCATTGAATTTTTCTGTAAAAAAAATTAAAATGTTTTAAGATATCAAAACAGCAGACATGCTGCGAACATGTGTTGAAAGTCAATTTTGATGCTTTTCGACTTCTAGGTACGCCTAAAAAGATCGATGCCGTTAAAAAATTTCCGATTCCCACTTGTTCCAAAGATATAAAGTCATTCCTAGGATTGATAGGATTTTATCGCAAATTTATACCCAACTATGCGAAAATCGCTAAACCTTTAACAATGTTATTAAAAAAAGATACTCCATTTAAATTTGAACAGGACTATACGGACTCATTCAATAATTTAAAAGAAAAATTAATCTCAGCCCCGATACTTCAGTATCCTAATTTTGAAGAAAACTTTATCCTTACAACCGATGCTAGTTCGTACGCTATAGGCGCGATACTCAGTCAAGGACCTTTAAATAAAAGTCTTCCGATAGCTTTTGCTAGTCGTACGTTAAATACTTCCGAGATACGTTATTCTACGACAGAGAGAAAATTTGCTGGCAAACGTGTGGGCAGTCAAACACTTAAGGCCGTATTTGTATGGAAAAAGATTTACCACTGTTACGGATCATAAACCACTTTCATGGCTCTTTTCAATTAAGAAGAATATGACTATAAAATTTTTTACAAACCAGGTCGCCAAAGTTCCAATGCCGACACCCTATCAAGAATAAAAATTAACGCTTTGACTACACAATTAGAAGATATTCCAAACGGAATTGACTTTGATACATATGTTATAGTTTCCGGTCAAATTAGACCAAAAAATAGGAGTAAAGCTACCAAGCTGAAAATCAGTGAGATTGTTTAAAATATGATTAAAAATAAAATTTGAAAGTTCCCCTTCTTTCCCCTGTATGGAAAAAAATTTATTTAAGGTTAAAGGTAAAAAAAAACGAGTTTTTCGCGATTTTCAGCAAAACGGTAAATTTATTATAAAATTACCCCAGACAAAAATTGTAGATCTTAAAATTATCTATAAAAATATATGTATCACTAAAATACCCCAAAATAAGCCATGTGGTAAATAAATCCCCAAGAACTAGAAAATATTTAGTGCAAATAGAATAAAGATTGTAGAGGAAAAATTTTTCCCAGAAGAATTCCCAAGAAATAGCCCAAGAAAAGAAAATCGCCTATTGTTTGGGGAAAATCCCCTAATCTGGCAACAATGAGACTAAAAGTATTTCATTTATTAGGCACACTGATATAAAGCAGGTATAAGACCCTAGCCACGCATACAATTGAACAGGAGGCAGATGTTGTCTCGAGGTTACACTGACGCATAAAATAAATAAAATTTTACCTGATATCTCAGAAACGGTGGCTCTTAGGAAAAAAAATATTGATACATATTTTATATATAATTTTATGATCTACAATTTTTGTCTGAAGTATTTTTATGATAAAACTTACCGTTTTGCTGAAAATCGCGAAAAACTCAGTTTTTGGCCTTTGACCTTGAATAAATTTTTTTCCATACAGGGGAAAGATGGGGAACTTTCAAATTTTATTTTTAATCATATTTTAAACGATCTTACTGATTTTCAGCTTGGTGGGAATTTATACAGCTTCGAATGTCTAAATTGACCGGACTATTAGTGACGAAAGAAATTATTTCCATGAACAAACTGTTTTAGGCAAATTTTCAGATAACGGTCACGATTATGAAATATTAATTGTTATGGATAACCCCAGGTATTGTCATTTTATATTACGCGATACGCAGAATCCATAGAGATAAATGAAAAGTAAGAATTAAAACCGTCTGTTTTACACCCAAACTTAACATATATTGTCGATAACTCAACCACTCAAAGAGAGCTATTTGATAATTTATTTGTAACATTTACATTAATTCAAAAAGGAGACTTTTAGATTCATTTGCAGTAACGATGCTAGTTTAGAATTAAAAAGAATGATCGATTACTTAAGAGACAAATTTAACCTAGATCCCGAGATCGAAATCCAAATTTCAAATACTCATAAATATTCGGGTAACCCCAATAAAAATCAGGAAATAATTAGATTGCATCATGACCCCCCTGCTTATGGACACAAAGGTATCAACGAAACTTTGAACAAGATACAAGATTATTTTACTTGGACAAAAATTAAAGACGATATCACGGATTATATAAATGCATGTTTAGAATGTCAACAAAAGAAAACCGTAAGACGCAACTTTGAATCCCCTTTGACTATAACCGAAACTCCAAGCTACCCCTTCGAACGCGTAGACATGGATATCGCTGAAATATACCTTTCTCCTAAAATTAAGCAACATGTACTTGTAATACAAGATCAATTAACAAAATATCTAAAAACTTATCTATTAAAAAATAAGGAAGCCGAAACTATAAAGAATAAGCTTCTTAATTTTATAGCAACATTTGGTGTTCCAAAACGCCTTCATACTGACCAAGGTGGCGAATTTGCAAATAAAATATTACGAAAATTAACGTCAGAATTAAATTTACAACACACTAATTCTATAGGGTATCACCCAAAGACTGGTGAAAAGAGTAATGAGTTCGCTTAAAGATACTTTTTCCGTGTATTCCACAAAAGAAAAAATAAATTCGGTAACGTTCGCATGTAATACGTCTACACATTATGCAACGAAATTAACGCCTTTTGAGATTTTGTACGGTTTTAAAAATTTAGAAAAAAATCACTCAAATGAAGTCCCATTGGACAAGTATTTATTAAAATCGTCAACAGAACAAAATAAATTAAGAGAATTGGCTCATTCCAATCAAGTAGAATATAAAATTAAAGTTAAAGAGAAATTCGATCAAAAAATAAAGACTCCAATTCCCCCCTATTCTGTCGGTGATAAAATATTCTTAAAAAACCAATTGGTTAATAAACAGGGCCAAAGTAAATGGCTTGGTCCATTTAATATTGTCGAAATAATCTCACATAATGTGGTTAAGATAAATAAAAAGTGTAATAATAAGGATTTCACTATAACAAGTACAGAACAAATTAAGCCATATAAAAACATATCACTTTCAGATGGCCTCTCGCACAGCTCGTCATAGAACGTTTACCAGAAAGCGGAATCCATTTTGAAGACATAGGTTTTGTCCTCCCTTCAGAGTCGGAATATGATATTTTAATATATACAAATTTAACGCCCCTCTTACGAAACTTTGTGGTCTTGAATTCATATCAAAATGAATTAATTGAAATCGAAAATATAATTAATAAATCCCACTTTACCACAACACATACAACATTGTTAAACGCTAATGGGTTAGAGACAAAGTTAAAAGAAATGAAATTTTTGTTGCCTAACTCAAAAAGAACTCGCAGAGGCTGGTTCAATGTTTTCGGTACTGGTCTCAAAACATTATTTGGAACCCTTGATTCCTATGATAAAATGCGATATGAGAAAATGATATCTGAGCTTCAAAATTAAAATAAAAGAATTTTACAAGATGAGCAAACTCATATAACAGAAATGGTCCTCTCGAGCTTTAACGAAACGCTTATAAAAATTTATAGTAACAAAGAAACTCTTCGCGAAAATATTATAAGTATAAGAAGAGAAATATTTGGTAATTCTATCAAAATTGATGATAATAGGATTCTTTTACAGTACTTAAATTTATTAACACTATCGAATGATTTAACTACAGAAATAAGTATAAGAGTCGATGAAATTATCGAAACTTTATCGTATGCTAGAATAAATATTCTGCATCCTAGTGTTTTAAATCATGTACAGTTAAACCAACAATTAAGTCACATAGTTCAGAATGAAAATATATTGTAGTGTAGGCCAACGTGATCGTCAAAAACTTCTTCTTACCCTTCGTTGTGTTGAAAAGCCAGGTCATGTCAAAAATGACAAATTGTACTCTGGTACGGGTTTACCATTAGAGGAACAAGGTTAAATAAAAGACAGTGAATTCATTCCTACTTTTTAATTCAAAATCAAAATCAAATGTAAATTTGGAAATGAGAGTGTCAGACTCAGCCTGTGGCTAGCGTGGAAAAAGAGCCTGACAGAGAAAACCACGATCTCAGCCACTAATGATTTAAAAACAAATTCAAATAAATATAAAAATCAAAATATCAAATTCAAGTAAATCACAAATGAATTAAATATCCAATGTAAAAATAAATTCAGATAAAACACAAATAAATCAAAAATATCCAATGCAAAAAATAAAATCAGGTAGAACATGTAATTGCAGAGTAAAACCAACAAAAATAAATGCACATAATCAATCAATAAGAAAATTCAATAAAACACATATAAATTAGGGCACACAAAAACACATAAAAGGGTAAAAACACAATAAAATAAAAACAGAATAAAATATATGTACCAGTAAAATAATCAATAAAAAATTGTAAAGAGAATTATGAATTCTCAAATAAAATGAAATCAAAAACAACTTGGAAAAGATAAATTCAAATTATGTAGTTCTCAGGCTCAACAAAAATGAAAAATAATTTGTGTAATAAAATTTAGAAAAACTTATGAAATCCACAAAATGTAAACAAAACCCCATTTCCCGAATGCTTGATAAATTTTGACACAATTTGAAATTCAATCCCTACAAACAACAGCACATTTTAAAACCAAAAACATATTTGTTAGTTAATTTAGGGGTCTGGAGTCCAGTATGGAAACAATCCAGATAACGTTGAAAACAAAAATGTGATTTGGGCATACGCAAAACAAATAAATAAAAAAATGGTTTATTGATTTTGTGAGATTTACCTGAATTGAAATTATTTTAAAATTGTAAATTATTTAATTTAATGATATTTACCTGAATTGAAAATATATAAAAAAAATAGTTTATTTAATTTAGAGATTTACCTGAATTGAAATTAGTTTAAAAATGTAATCTATTTAATTTAGAGAAATTTACCTGAATTGAAATTATTTTAAAAATGTAATTTACTTAATTTAATGAGAACTATCTGAATTGAAAATATTTTAAAAATTTATAAACAATTGAACAGAATTCCCAAAGTTATAAAAGACAATAAAAAAAAAGTGAAATTAAATTTGAAACAATCAAAATTATAAATATGATAAAGAAATAATATTAATTTAGAATAATAAAATAATTATCATACCTTTTAGAAATGTAAGTAATTTATAATAAAAAGTGAAATTAAATTTGAAACAATTACAATTATAAAAATGATAAAAAATAATATTAATTTAAAATAATAAAATAGTTATCATACCTGTTAGAAATGTAAGTAATTAATCCAAAAAAAAAAAAAAAACTCAAAAACACAGAAAAACTCAAAAACACACAAAATACAAATAAAGACACAAAACAAATTATAATATCGGAATATGAAAAAAAAATCGAATAGAATTGAATTGAATATGATTGTTGAAATCTGAATAAGAATTTAATGCCTTAAAAATCACGTCGCAGCCCTTTTAAAGACTCGTACTAACACGTCATCAAAACTAATTGAACCCACGCCGCATCTAAGAAAAATTTCCACAGGAAATCGATCTACGAGACAAGTAACAAAAATTTTACCTAAACGAGAACAGGTCAGCTCAAGAATATTTATGGTTATTACACCCCATGTGTGCGAAACGCCAGAACACCAACAGAAATTAGGCAGACCACAAAAAAAAACATGTGGTTAGTTTATTTTACTCACGTAAAAATGCAAGTAATTATTTAGAAAGCTAGCAGAAAATTTGACAAATAATTTTGTAATACCATGGTCGAGAAACAATAAAAAAATTTTTTTTTTTAAAGAAGCGTGCGTAAAATATTTAAAGGATTAAAGATGACCATTGGATACCACAATATTACCTTTTGCTTTGAATGACTTTAATATTTACAAGTACTATCAAATAATAACTAGTGAAGAAAATTCGATTGAGACTTTTTAAAGCATGTCCTTTACCCAATTAAATTTGAAAATGATTTTTATCATACTATTATACCCGAAAATAACTATGTGTCGGACGATCACCTATGGTATTTGATGATCAATGACCTCACTGGCTCCGTTCGTATGGAAGATACAATAATCCTGCAACATATGGAACCCCAAGACACAAAAAGCTCCAAGGGTTGCTTACCGCAATTATTAATGCATCAAACCATTCCACAAGGATGTGCAGTTTACACATTTAAAGCAACTGAAAATAGTATTCAGCAAATAAATTTGACTACTTGGCTCGTCGTACCCACGGATTTCCTAGAAATCACCTATAAATGCACTGGATACCCAATAAAGCAAATTACAACCAAGGAACCATCCCTCCTTACGATTTTTGAGGAATGTACCTGTTACTGCAGCAACGGTCTTCGTATAACCACAAATGATAGACATGATATTAAAATAAACAACATTGGTTTGTCGATACCACAGATACCTAAAAATTGTTGTCATGAGGACATTGAACTTCTAAAAAAGATGGAAACTCAACCCATCAACCTAAATTACCTAAAAGAAGAAAATTTACCCATGTTGCAGGTCAAGTTAACGAACCTGCAACAACCAATTCGTGAAGAAGCCACAAGGGACTTCTCAGACGTTTATACGATATGGTACTGCGTGACACCCACGACTTTAATAATTTTGGTCATGGTTGTTTACTTCCTATACCGATGTCGATGTTGTCCGAAATTGTCCAATTTTACCCAATTCCGAAAACCAGGGACAACCGGATCCAAAGTCTATACTAAAAGGAAAACGATTAATAAAATGGATCCGCCCGAACAAAAGGAACCACCAATTGAATTGAAACCCCGGACCGTTCGAAAGTTTAGGTCACCGGTTCCTCCGGAAATTAATTAAGTTTAATTTTAAGCATTTTATACATTTTTCATATATTCTATATATTTTAATGTTTGTTGAAAAATTAAAAAACTAAACGAACTTACCTAAGTGAAGTTCAATTTTAATTATATGAAGCGCTTCGCCCGAGATGATCGAACAGAGGTAGTACGTCTTTTATGTCCTAATCTGCCACAATTTTTAAAGAACGCTGCATATCCTACCGATACCCAACGCTCTGATCGATCCTGTGTAAACACGCCATTCTCTTGAAAGAATATAACGCAACTACAATGAAATGAGGGGTATTGGGTTTCGGGTGGGATCGATCATCTCGGGCGAAGCGCTTCATATAATTAAAATTGAACTTCACTTAGGTAAGTTCGTTTAATTTTTTAATTATATTCGCGCTTCGCCCTCTATGATCGAACAGAGGTAGATGTTTAAAGGTAGTTGCGTTAACTATCCCAATCACCTAGTATAACATGTAAAATTATAGTTTATAATTTCATGTTAGGAAAAGTATAAAATATGATATTTTAGAACAATCAACTAATGTAATTATGTAAACCAACGTAATATAAAAGAATGTCTTCTAGACATTTTTTATAAAAAGAAAGGGCAAATCACTCAATAAACAACGTAGGTTTCAATAGAATCGAGTTGTCTTATGAGCTACTCAATATGGTTTTTCCAAATATTACCTACGGAATTAGTGGTCTGTTATACACCGAGAAAAAAGGGAATCAGTTCAAGCAATAAATCCCGCAATTGTAACTTGTGAATATGTTGAAGGAACAGTTTTTAAGTTAATTAAATCCTGAAATTGTTGTTTCAAAATGTTTGAATTGTTCGATTCCCGGCAAGGACATGACAACAGCAACAATTTTTCCTCATTAACTTGAGGTTATGTATAATGGGTCTGAAAAAAAATTTTAATTAATATGTTAAAATTACCCCTATTAAAAGTAAAACTTTCTTCAATTGCATCGTTTGAAAATGTTTTCGGCAATACTAGCAAGTTTTATTCTAAAATTTGTTATTCCAATAAATTTTATGCATTAAAGGTAGGTACGGTTTTAGTTGATAAATTTTAAATAAATGAAAAGATTGCTTCATTTAATCTTGGTCGTATTCTATTTAAAATTTCAATTAGTGGTTGAGATAACCGATAATTATTTTTTTTTTTTCCAAGACATTCAAAACTGTCAAATAACCATTTTTCCAATAGTATCAATAACATATTCTTTTGGGTTGGTTTAACAAATTTATATCAAAATGAATATGTAAAAGTAATATATAATGTGCTGTTTCTATTGAAAGTTTTATGGAAATATGTTGACTGTCCAGACCTGCTTGTTTCGGTAAACTTGTGTTTTCCTGTTAGAATGTTGAGAGAAAGAAAGTACGATTTTTCAGTAGATTGTGCAATGCTATCAAAGTCCACTGTGCACAGAATCATGTCATTAGATAATAATATATATAATGTTTCTGATAGGATGGAATGGTTCGCCGATACGTTTGGAAAATTTAAAATTAAAGTCAAAAATGCCTTATTAGTAATTGATTAATTTGATAAAACTTAGCCTTGCTTATAGTCAATAACTGTTTATTTCTTATTTAGACTTTATTCTTATATTATTGTTGATAATTACCTATATTGTTTCATTTTTGCGAGTTAGCGTACAACACTAACATTTCAATATGCACTTAAATTAGTTGTTCATTGTTATAACATTTTACTTTTGCTAATCTACATTAATAAGTTAACTTGCTATGTAAGGGGATTTGAGTCCCGTTAATGAAATAAATAAATTTAAAAAAAATTATGTATTCTGTTAACTATAAAAGGCAATGAAGTACTTGTATTGCTTCCATTAGTCGCTAAATGTAGACTAAATAAAATGCATACTTAATTCAACGTTTTACATGCATTAAAAAAGGTGTCCCCGACTGTTCAGAATAAAAAACGACGCTTCAGACCACATTATCGAATAGCGATATCTTTTGTTAACACACTTATCGTTGTTAGTTGTGACTTAATCAATTATTGTCAAATATCACAGTAAATACAAGTGAAAGTGTACTGTTAGTAGAGTTCCTAATTATGGCAGGTGACAACACAAAAGAAATTTTGAGAAATTTGAATTTGGAATCATTAATTCCAGTTTTTGAAGATGAAGAATTATAAGAAATAGGTACCTATTGTAAGTACTAGGTCGATATTCAAAACAAAATTTAATTATATTGACGAATCTCGGCAAATTCTGTAAGACCTTGTAAAATAAAAAAGTTGTTTTTACAACATTTGAGGAACACTATAAATTTTTCAAAACTCTTCTGTCATTTCTTTAGACATTGTTAATGATGAGTCAAAACCGATTTTGAATATAACACTACTATTATTGACAATGTGAGCTATGATGATGAATGTGAAGCTACTGATAAAATAATTGATGATTTAAACGTTAATATTGACAGCAATATAATGTTGAGCCCCTTTTAAGTAACAAGGAAATATCCATTTTATTGAAATAACTAATTCACATGAAGATGTGGGACTTGCTGTCAAAACTGCCAGCGATAATCACTACGCATTTTATGGGCGAGACCAACTACCTGCAGCATGTATGAATTTTCTGACCATTACCACGCGTATATCATTCAATAAGAAATATTCCCAATTACTTGATAGTAAGTATTGTATGTTACAGTCACTTTTTATCGAATGGTTGTAACCTTGTATGTTTGTTATAAACATTAAATAAATCTAGTTTTGTCAATTTATTGTGTGCTGTGTGTCCTCTCGAAAATTGATGATAGGTAAAACTTACATTTTTATTTAGAGGACGTATTTACTACTGTTGTGCTGCTTGGAAAATGTTTAGCGGAAAAGTTTTCCTGCATCAATACAGCTTAACCAGTTGATTTAACAATGTATCACAGTTATTTCAATAGTTTGAATATGTTGAATGAAGTTCACCAATTTGGTTTGTTCAATAAATCAATGAATGTCCAACCTCCGCATTTAATATAGGCGGTTGAACAAATTTGGCGTTAAAGGGTGGATTATATTTTACCAAAAGGCTTCTGCCAAAGGTACTCTGGCGTCACTGAGAATTCTGTAAATATCAGGAACAAGTGTTAATACAAGTCAAGACGGTGGGAAAGGTTGTATGTATGATTTCAGTCGCGAAACCTAAAAATCAATGCGTCACCGCTAACGCCAAATATATGTACAAATGTTTATATGTACTATATATATGTACTATATAGTTGGAATAAACCAATATAATCGTCATCCCATGACGTCAACTGACATTGTCAACTGGATAAGTAACATGTAACTAAAAAACCCCGTCGTTAACCCGTAACGACCTTCCCTTCTTCGAGGGCTGTATTGGGGTAATGACATAGGTGCAAACGTCGTTAACCCGTAACGACACCCTCTTAAATCTCGTTTAAGGGGTAAAATAGCACATAAGTTGAGGAGAAATCACGTTGGTGCAAACGTCGTTAACCTGTAACGACACCCTCTTAAATCCCGTTTAAGGGGTAAAATTGCACATAAGTAGGGTGAAGTCACGTTGGTGCAAACGTCGTTAACCCGTAACGACACCCTCTTAAATCCCGTTTAAGGGGTAAAATTGCACATAAGTTGGGTGAAGTCACGTTGGTGCAAACGTCGTTAACCCGTGACGACACCCTCTTAAATCCCGTTTAAGGGGTAAAATTGCACATATGTAGTGGTGAATTCACGTTGGTGCAAACGTCGTTAACCCGTAACGACACCCTCTTAAATCCCGTTTAAGGGGTAAAATTGCACATGTATGTGTGGGAAATAACGTAGCTGCAAACGTCGTTGACCCATAACGACATCCTCTTAAATCCTTAGCGGAGGGTGGAATTTACCCTGTTCCTGTACACACCCTGAACGCATGATGACTACATAGGGGTGCGCGCAGCGCAACAGGCACTTACCAGTGCTAGGGCGAGGGTAACAAAAGGAACATTCCGAAGAGTGCATTGTAATAGAGAAGTAAAGTACGTAAAAGTCGACAATAAATTAGTTCAAGCCGACTTGTATTTTTCCATCATTAAAATTTACATGTATTCGAATATTACTAACCTTTACTCAAATCACTAGAAGAAAGGCGTCTAATCCTCCTCTTAGTTGTCAATAACATATTATTTTGGGTTGATGAAGGGTTTAGATGTAATTTCGCACTCTTCATTTTCACAAATTCACTGTATTCAACACTACCGCGAAGACACGTGGCAATCTTGGCGCACAAAAAAGACGAATAGCGTGTTTACACAGGATCGATCAGAGCGTTGGCTATCGGTAGGATATGCAGCGTTCTTTAAAAATTGTGGCAGATTAGGACATAAAAGACGTACTACCTCTGTTCGATCATAGAGGGCGAAGCGCGAATATAATTAATTAAAAAATGTAATTTTTCAACTTAATGAGGGAGGTGTTATGTACGTTAATATGCTTTGTCATTATATTATTTTCTTTTTATTATTCTGCTGACCTTTGCATTTATTCTTTATAAAAAATAGGTTCATTTTCGCTTCACGTTAACTCTAGCTTCACGTTAACTCTAGCTTCAGACTAGACCTCATGTCATGTGCATGTTGTAGTTCTGTTCAATAAATAATTTTTTAAAAACAGAACTTCTCATTTTGAGAACCTAACATATATAGTTGTTACTTATTCTTGTTTTTGTCCATTTAAACCCCGATTTCGTCGTGATTTGTTAAAAATGTTTGTTAAACTCTTAAACAGTTGTGTTTTATTTCTTACGTTATAATGGAGTTTAAACATATTAGTGTCTATTCAATTAAATATTAAAAAACAAATTGTGTTGTTGCGGTCGCCACTTTTGTCTCCGAAAGAAAGATACCTAACCGATGATATGGACTAATTAAAGATGACCGTTAATGGATCAATTAGACATAAAACACATTTTTTATTAAAATAGAGGGGATGAGCAAAAGCCAGAGGTTTCGATGGATTTACAGTTACAAATGTCATTAATATGCCTTCGAGTGAGGTAGTGGTAGAAGAGAGTGTAGTATCATTATCAGTCTAAAAGAACTCATTAGGAAGAGGAGCATTACTTTGAAGTTTGTAAAACGACTTTAAGGAGCTGACAGATATCTTGACCATTATTGACTACCTTGTTACCGACGAACATAATATCCGGAAGACTATTATAAGACTTGAAGCTGTTAATATATTTCCCGAATCTTCTTGGATTCGTGTGAATTTCGTTCTATGTTTGTGAAAAGAATTGATTGTAACATATTCGCGATAATGTTTAGTACAGTACATTATATTACAATCTTAGCGCTTGATTTTCAGCTAAAGCGATTTTAATTCTAATGGTACATTAAATTAGCAATCGTTTAATACAATCGAAGTAGAATATAGTCACCATTGTAATTTTGCCTCGGTATAAGTATCTAATTTTGTTTTTATTGCATGATTTTATTTTGAATGGTTCTTATTCAAAGACAAGTTTAATGCTTTAAGAGAGCTTGTTGCACAAAGGCGAAACAGTTTTGATAGTAATCGACCACTTTAATCACATCACAATATAATTTGCACCACTGAAGTAATTTATCATAAAGCCATTAGTTGGAGTTTTACTTTGAACTCTTCTAGATTATCTGTTGATCTTTCTACTAACAGGTTAAACATGACTGGCAGATTTAACACACATCACCATGACTTGCTTTATTTCTATGTCATTTTCATTGGACCGAAAAGCTTTTGGATAAGTCAATAAAATTAGCCTGTAATTTATCTTCTATAAACGTGAATAGAGAAATTTTTCACCTCAAAAGAACTGTTTAAACCAAAATGCATCTTTTATTATAAACAAACGACGTAGGTAGAAATTATCTACATAAAAGGGTGTCTTACCGTTGGACCGTTGGATACCACAAGACAAATTTAATTGATTGATTCTACCTTTACTTGGTGGAAATTCATTGTAAAATATATAAATAAGACACTCATGTAATTTCCACTGAATTGTGTCTAATTTATATATTTTACAAGACAAATTCCTTTTTGAAAATGAGCGCTCCCGTTTACTGAAAGAGAAATTATGAGACAATAGCAAGGTATTCCAAGAAAACCTAGAAGAAAAATTAGAAGACAATACCAAGGTATTACAAGAAAAACTAGAAGACAAATTAGAATAAAATAGATAAATTATGGAAAAACTAGAAGAAAAGAATAAGATACTGTGACAGACGTGGCGTTTTGGATGAAATTGACACGCGCCGACTGCAAAAATTGAGTGAATTTTACATATGCCGCGTTCCAGAAGGTTCGAGGGTTGCTGAAAGTTTCGAGAATCATCTAGCAACGTCCACAACATTATATAAGGAACAGCGTTGGACAATTTGACAGCTTTTAATAGAAGAATGACAGATATAAGTTAGAAGTGAAGGAAAAACGATTAAAAAGCGAAGTAGTTAGTGAATTATTGGTTTTTCGGTGTACGAATTGATTAATCAAAGTGCTGAACAATACGTGGTATTTAAAAGTACGTAAAAATTGGTGTTAGGAGTAACGATTTATGCCAGTAACAAGAGGTGAAGCGGCAAAAATTTAGGAGCAGATGAAAATTTTTATGGAAATGTTTAAAGAAATGAAAGAAGAAATGAAAGAAGAAATTAAAGCAGGCAAGGATGAAAAGAAGGAAGTGTAAGAATGTCGAGAATAAAACCACCAACATTTTTATTTATTTATTTATTTATTTATTATTCAGGTGTAAGTAAAATTACAGATATTACTTACAAAATTGATATAAATTCGGAGAATCTTGTTAAGGGTGGTCGGTTGTTCTTTGAATTGAGACCAACTGCACCCTGCAAAGATTAGGTACCGAATCCGATGATTGATTGCAGTTGTATGGCTATTTATAGACGTTGAATGAACTTATGTAGATAAAAATGGTGGTGAAGCCGAATATATACAATTATAAAATCTAAAAATATTAATGAACTGCACAACATATTCCGGCCACCTTGAAATAGGGTGTGGTTACTATTTCAATGATCAAACTATTATAATGATTTGTTTGACTTATAAGAGTAAATTGAGAATAACTTATAGAATTATAACACACAACACTTTTTACACTTTTTACAACTTCACATCACTCTATGTTAACTGGTAGTGGGCAAAGTTTATTTACAGGTGTTTTTAATGTTCCCTTTGAAGTTTGAATGGTTACGACTCGTGCGTAGCCATCGTTTCCGGGATGCAAGGAGATGATTCGCCCCAGAATCCATCTTAGTGGAGGAAGTTGGTCGTCTTTTACTACGACCAGTGTTCCAATTTTGATATTTTCTGCATTAGCCCATTTCCCTCTCTACTGGAGATGTGATAGATATTCCCTTTTCCATCTTTTCCAGAAATGTTGCTGTAATTGCTGTGTTCTTTGCCATTGGGAAAGACGGTTTACAGGTAATGCAGCAATGTCTGGTTCAATAATTGTGGTAAGTGGACCACCAATCAGGAAATGTCCAGGTGTAAGGGCTTCATAATCATTAGGATATGGAGTTATAGGTCGGGAGTTAAGACAGGATTCGATTAAAGACAAAAGTGTGTACATTTCTTCAAATGTTAATAATGCATTGCCTGCGATTCTTTTTAGATAAGTTTTTATTGATTTTATTCCCGCTTCCCATAAGCCCCCGAAATGAGGAGAGCGTGGTGGGATAAAATGCCAGGTAATATTATCAAATGCTATGTGATTAATAATTTTTGATTTGAACTCTTGTGTTTGAAAAGATTGCTTTAGCCGTTTTAATTCGTTATCTGCCCCAACGAAAAATTTGTGGCGTTATCTGAATATACACTGAAAAAAATTTTTAGTTGTCACAACTAAAAAATTACTAGATTTTTTAGTAAAATACGGCATCAAATAAATTTATTTATTTACCGTAACTTAAAAAAAACCGTTTCGATCACTATAAAAAATTGTTAAACTATTATCGTATAGATACCAGAACAAAATAACTTTAACAAATATTTTATTGTACCAGATACCAAATAACAATATACAAGATAACTATAATCTATTGTTGATGTAATTAAAAAATCAAGTATGCATTATTATATAGTTTTGTTGCGAAAACTAAAATTTTTTATTTACTCAAATATTAGATTTTGTCATCATTGCTATACCAATTTAGTACAAACGACTAAATGATTTATTGTTGATGTAATTAAAAAATCAAGGATGCATTATTAAATTGTTTTGTTGCGAAAACCAAAATTTTTGATTTACTCAAATATTAGATTTAGTCATCATTGCTGTACCAATTTAGTACAAACGACTAAATGATTTATTGTTGATGTAATTAAAAAGTCAAGGATACATTATTAAATAGTTTTGTTGCGATAACTAAAATTTTTAATTTACTCAAATATTAGGTTTAGTCATCATTTCTATACCAATCTAGTACAAATGACTAAATAATCTGTTGTTGTTGTAATTAAAAAATCAAGTATGCATTATTAAATAATTTTGTTGAGGAAACTAAACTTTTTAATTTAGACAAATATTAGATTTAGTCATTATTTCTATACTAATATAGTACAAATGACTAAACGGTGTAGTTGTACTGACTCAAACATTAATATTATTTACTATTTTCATTAGTTTCCATAACTAGATGAATCAAGTACGAATAATCAAATTATATGATAACCGGTATTGAATTTTTTGCTCGTATTATCTTCCATTTTTAGTTGTGTGTGTACCAGACTCAACTGAAGTGTCGCAATCAGAAGACATCAGAAAATCTACAGGAGTTCGAGGCCGATGTGGAACGTCTAGTTAGATTGGCCTATCCTACCGCTCCGCAGGACTTCGCAGACCAGCTAGCAGTCCAAACATTCGTCGATGGCGTGAGGGACACCGACTTACAGCAAGTTCTCCGGTTGGCCCGCCATAAGACTGCGAGTGACGCACTGGCGCACGCCTTAGAATTCGAAGCTGCAAAACAAGCTTCCAAGGGCCACGTGCGTGTACGCCAAACAGCTATTGAACACGATGAATACAAGAATGAAGTCACCAGGCTGATTAAAGAATGCGTCGAAACTGTCAAGAGGACTACCATCAACGACAAGAGAGAATCGGCCAAATGTTGGGAATGCGGGAAGGTCGGTCACTTTTCCCGAGACTGTGGCCAAAATAAAGGAAGACTAAGGTGCTGGGAATGTGGAAAGCGCGGACATTTACAGCTAGACTGCCCAAAACGCCACGAATGCGTCGAAACTGTGAAAAGAACTACAATCGATGACAGAAGAGAATCGGCCAGATGTTGGCAATGTGGGAAGGTCGGTCATTCTTCCCGAGACTGTGGACAAAACAAAGGAAGACCAAGGTGCTGGGAAAGTGGAAAGCATGGACATTTAGAGCGAAACTATCCGGCCGAGGAACGCCGTGCGGATCAACAGCGGCTACAAGTATACGACTTCAGCATCGAGCATCGTGCTGGAAAACAACATGGTAACGCTGATGCCCTCTCGCGAATACCATGCTCGAAGAATTGCAGACATTGCATGGCCGCCGAAAAGAAGGAGCCAGTCAACTTGGCAAGGATCTGTCAGACGATGGTGGAACCTGAAGAAAACTGGCAGAACGAAGACCTGGCGAAAGACCAAGATAACGACGAAGACATTAAACCGATACTGCGGTGGAAAAAGGCAGGAACAGCACGACCTACCTAGGCAGATGTTAGTAGTACGAGTACCATCACGAAGAGCTATTGGGCCTTATGGGATTCGCTCATCATCGGGAATGGGGTACTAAAACGAGTGTGGGAAAGCCCTGACGGAACTAAAATTCGACATCAACTAGTTCTCCCGAAGAACAGAGTCAACGAGGTGCTGACAGAAGTCCATGGAGGTGTTGGAAGAGGACACTTCGGAGTAACAAAGACGTTGGAGAAGGTGCGAGAGCGATTTTATTGGCTAAAGTGTATAAGAGACGACGAAATTTGGTGTAGGAAGTGTCCAACGTGTGCGTCAGCCAAGGGACCTCAGACTCGAAGCCGAGGGCGAATGAAGCAGTACAATGTTGGTGCCCCATTTGAGAGAATAGCTCTGGACGTAGCAGGACCATTCCCAACAACAGCTGCTGGCAATAAGTACATCTTGGTAGTGATGGACTATTTTAGCAAATGGCCCGAAGTGTACGCAATCCCAAACCAAGAAGCTACTACGGTCGCTGGAATGCTGGTGAACCAATGGATCAGTCGGTATGGAGTTCCGATGGAGATCCACTCTGACCAGGGACGGAACTTCGAATCCACGGTATTCCGGGAAGTCTGTGAGCTGCTAGGAGTACAGAAAACTAGGACCACTCCATTACATCCACAATCTGACGGAATGGTCGAACGGTTTAACGCGACGCTGGAAACCAATTTGAAAATGGTTGTCAACGATCACCAGACAGACTGGGACCAGCACATACCTTTGTTCCTGTTGGCCTATCGAAGTGCGGTTCATGAGACCACTAGCAGAACACCAGCCAGCATTTTATTTGGAAGAGAGCTGAAGGTACCGATGGACATCCGGTTTGGACACCCAGAAGATCGGCGACCTTCGGCTACCGACTACGCACAGCAGTTAGAGGAACGACTCCATACCATCCATAGAGCCGTTCGTAACAAAATCCAAGTAGGGAGTGACCGCATGAAGACCAGGTACGACCGGAGAGCCAACAGCACAGGATTCAGAGAAGGGGACCAGGTGTGGCTTTACAATCCTGTCCGTCAGAAAGGACGCTCACCGAAGCTACAGCGAGCCTGGGAAGGACCTTACACTGTGGTCAGAAGGCTGAATGACGTGGTCTACCGTATTCAGAGAGGACCAAAGGCCAAGATGAAAGTTGTACACTTGGACCGCCTGGCGCCCTACAAAGGTCAAGACATTGATCGGGACGATCAATTCTAAGAAGGGGGCAGTGTTACGAGTACTTGCCAATTAAGTTGGTGTGAGCATAATTAATGAACATCTTCCCTGATTACATCAGGAATATTCTCGGCTTTCCTGAAACATCTAGAAAACACCAGCAAAGATGGGAAAACAATTGGAATACTAGACGGCTGTAGAATACCCTAGAAAAAGGCTGAGAAGACTATAAAAGCGGACGAGACACTCACACCCAGTTAGTTTACAGTGGACAGCTGATGTTTGGAAGCGATCGATAGGCGAACCATAGTGGCGATAGAGAGTTCATAGAGAGCGATAGATAGTGTCTACCGGAACGGCGATTAAAGGAGACTTTTAGTGAAATAAATTGTGCAAACTTGTTTATAACTGTAGTGTTGTCAAATTAACTTTAGTACTTAAAAAAATTCGTTGATTTGTTTTGTTAATTGTGTTTTCTGTGACCGAACACGTCACAATATTTCATATGTTTTTCATAATGCTTGGCTTCAACAGAGCTATTACACATTGCGCATCTTATTTGCATAATGATTTTTTATATAATTATAACTATTTAAAATGAAGACTTTTGAAACCTAGGAACGCTAAACTATTTTTTTACGAATTAGTATAAAATCAAGAATTGCGGCATTTACAAAGGATAGAAGCTTTAATATTATTTAGAGAACTGTCAAACATTACAACTATAGTTATATGTTTTATAAACTCGATGAAAAATGTACTGCTAAATATTAATACATAAAGATAAAAATAGAAAGTATTTAATTACATTAAAAAAGAATGCTTATTTAAAAAACATTTATATATCCGCAAAATTATTTTAATCAGACGATTCTTCGCTATTTGAAGTTTCTAAATTGATCGATTTTAAATCATAAAGAGCTTAGAGCAGGCGGTTTTTTTAAATTTTTATTTAAACCATAAATTTCTCGTTCTAGAAAAATCCAAATTAATTGACCTTCTGCAGGATATTTTAAGTCCAACGCAAAAAATGACTTAAAACATACGTCAACAGCAGCTAAAATATTTTGATATTTGTACTTTACCGCCTCAATAATTACGTAGCAAGCTTCAATTTTTTTTAGGATTTCCTACAGCATCGATAAATGGTTGTGACGAATTCCTGTGTTTTCTTAGTTGCTTTATTCGATCTTCCAGAGTTTTTTGGAGGTCATTCATATGCTAAACAACAAAATTTGTATAATTAGAGATCATTAAAAATTACTACTGTAGCATTTGTAAATATATTTATATCAATAATACTCTAATTTAATACTACAATGGCTGTTACCTAATATATAATATACTATGATTCTCAGACATATATAAAAAAATTTTGAAAAAGTTTTAGTTTCTTATATTGATAAATAAATACATTAAATTGAAAGGAATTTATTAATTAAAAGTTCCAACGTTTAAAAGTCAATTACTTTAAGTTTTATTCCTTTCCATAGAAGGAAATTAAAAAATGTATGCATTAATTTAAATTTCACTCTATAAAAAAAATACAATATTACTTATTGGTAATTAGACTTTAGAATGGATATTAGTTGGTGCAATACTTACATCAATAAATAAAATAAAGCTGTCCGCTTGTTCTTTATAAGTCGGTGTCCATTTCTTTTGTTTTTCTGATTTTGTTTGTGTAGGTCGAAACATATATGGCAAAACTATAAGACCCTTGATTTCTGTTGATGTACCAGAATCTGACATTTCAGAAAAAAATTATTATGATACATACAATCACTAAACAATGCGAATTGAAAAGTAAAATGAAATTTATTACCAAGATCTCTTAAGATGCTCTTGCAGGCTGATTTTTTGTTAGCAATATGAGTTAATTTATAGCTCAATTCAGGCCAATTCTTCAAAAAAAAATATTTTCATCCGATTATACGAACTCATAAAATCCAAATTAATCTAAATCAAACAAAACCAAAAATTTATAATATGTTAATAATGCTATGCTAATGACTTTTATATATTATGATAATTTACCAATGTTGGTCCTATTGGGTTTGCAAGCATGGGATATAGTAGAAATGAATGAGTCTTAACCCACAAGTCTTTCACTGCTTCGTGATCTTCTATTGATACATTTTTTAATTTATCAATATCTGATCTATCTAATTGACTAATTGATGTCTCCTTTATATTGGATTTATGATGATTATGGCGATGAAATCCTTCTCAGATTGGTGTATTTATCATACAATTTTCCTGAAGCTACTTGTTCATTTTTTTGATAAGGAATGTAATAGGTGTCTCTATCTTCTCTTGAAAATACAGCAACAATTTCAATTTATCCAAAAAATAAATCTCTCTTTTTTTATTCTAATAACAAAAATTAATTTTATTGAAGAATTTTATTTTATTATAGAAAAGATAACAAATTGTCAGATTAAAAGCTAAAATCGACAAAATTAGTTATTTCATAATAAATTACTTTTATAGGTATATTGATAAACTGGCTGTTAAAGTTGAATTTTCATAAGGCATTTATTCGTAGAAATTACATAGGGATTATAAGTAACTGAAGTTATGTAGATAGTTAAGAGTCTAAATTGTCTGCTTGATTCTTAAGGTAACACATTGGTGGCAAGCAACGCGAACACGTGCAATTATTGATTAACCCCCGAGGGCAGATCACAAGCAAAACCGGACAAAACTTTGAAATAACAGAGCATCACATGCGTTCCTAAGTTTGTATAACGCGAATAAGTTCGCACAACACTGGCTAATTACCATATTAACAAAATTAATAATTGAAACTTACGTGAATGAAATTGTCATTTGATGTTCAATTATAATCCTTACCAAATCAGATCGATCTGATGCGTCCAAATTATTATTTTTTTTTAATAAGGATTGACCAACAGGGTTATTTTTCAATAACTTTCTTAATTCCTACAAAAGTTATTTAAACAGGCATAATTATTTTTGTCAATTATCTAATAGGTTAGAACAATTAAAATTTTTTTTTAAATGAAATTTTTAAATAAATTAATATCAGTAGAACAAAAAAAATTACACATTGTAAGAAAAAATTACTAAATTGAATGAAATCTTTTGGAACTAGTCTTACAGCAATGTTTTTTCGTCTCCAATATTTATTCTTAAAAATCAAAACCTAAATATTTCAGTCAAAAATGCTAATGTTCAAATAACTATCAAGATTTTCATTTAAAATAATAATTAATAATTACATAAAAAAAATATTTCATTAAATTTAGTTATTTTTCTTTCAGCGCAGTCGTTATTAATAAATAATTAGCAAAAACTGAATAAATCAATTGAATTAATTTATAAAAATTTTAAAGTATATTTATAAATTTTAAAAATTAATGAAATTGTTAACTTGATAATAGGTACATAAAAAAGTAATGTACAATTATTTGCACTTTTAATTGATGAACGATTGGATGATCAATTAATAAAGTTAATTAATAAATAAATCAGTAATAAACAGAGCAAAAAGCGTGAAGTAAAGAATTCACAGTTCTTAGAATTCGAGATCAAAATAAAATTAGATACTAAAAGTATCCCGCTGGTTGACTATACTGAAAATAAGTAAATAAGAGAAACCATAAACAGGAGTATGTAAAACACACTATAGGTATATGTGCAAAAGGGGAAAGAGAAATATCGAAATAGAGACCAAAGCAATGGCTTTACTGTAATAAGAACAATAGAAAAAAAAATATCTTAAATATTACAATAATTGTATCTGTACCTTTCCGTCTTTATCCTTGTCTTCATTTGAATCTGTTTCTGGTATGTTAGAAATCGTGGGTGGTTTCGGAATTGAATCAACGTTGGGGGTCTTCATGTGAGTTTTCAGTGTATGTTGATATAGAAAAATTATAAAATAATTGAATAAAGAGGAACATAAGGATCAAAATGAAAGAATAAATAAATTATTTTACAAACACAGCATTTATTGTTAAATACTCTTCGCGCTTACGTAAGAAAGTATATCTCCACCCGATTAACTGAATAATTTGTGCAACTCCTTCTTCGGGAAGAGACAGAAATATCTCACGATTAATTTTTTGTCCTATATTTAAAAGTTAGACGAATTGATAAAAAGAGGTTGAAACAAAGAAACAATTTTATTATGTGAGAATTTCAATTAATAATATTTTTTTCATTTGTATTATGGTACTACATACTCAAGATTATGCTGTATGGAATACTTATTTATTCTTTTGAGAATAATAAAATAGAGAATATTAGTCGAGAAAAATTACTTACGGTCAAATTCTTCAACCAATTGTTCCAGTCCCCATTCCTTCTAGCGATCAGCAACAAAGTTATCTTCCATTATTTTCAGCACTATACACTAAGAAAAAGCGATAAACGATATACTGATGTAAAATCACCTTACGTTTAAAAGTCACTTTCAGAAGTAATATGCACCCCGTGTGGTCACTACGATTCCTTGAGGAACACTGAATAAGTATCGCTCTAAATTATACGTATGTAGATGTGGTGATACTTAAGATACTGGTAAGAGTAAAAACTTTAAAACAACAATCAATCGCATAATTCTAAGAACTAAAAATGAATAGACAGACACTAGGGACAGACATTCGAGTCGGCTCCATTGACAACAGCCGACAACGCATCGCAAGGTTTAGCACTATATGTTTGTACGAAATATTGCGGCGTGGATTAAAGCAAAAACAACGTGTTTCTTTATTTCTTTAGAATTCTTTTTTCTTCTATTATTCGACGAGTCTCGACCAGTTTAAAAATAATTATACTTTTTCAATGAGTTTTTTATGCATGTTAAAAATTATTGGGCGAAGCCCTCTTCCTCGGATTTTCGAGCAATCTTTGAAATCCTACTCCTCCTAAACTTAAGGACCGATTTTGATGAAACTTTTACGTACGTATTCTGCTTTAAAATTAGACGGTCATAGGATCAATTTCAATATGATATCTTTAAAATCAACTAAGTTATGATAAAAAAAAAACATTTTTTTCGGTTTTTTCTGTGTGTAAGACGAGGAGAGAGAATAGAGCCTTAAAGGGACCTTACTTCATCATTTAAAAGCAGGGTTGGAAAAAAACAGTTTTTTTATTAAATTCATGAAACAAACAGTTCAAAATGTTTAAAACATGTGTTGATATGTTCATTTATTTTAAACAAATGTTTTAACATTTTAAACAAATGTTTTAAACATTTTAAACTAGTTTTAAACAAGTTTATTTTTTTATCATGTGAGGGAAATTCAACCGACTTGCTGTTCGGACCTATTGTCTCCATACGGGTAAGACAAAAGGTACCTAGATTGAACAAAGAAATTCTTTGTCGGCATTTTTTTTATTAATGCCGCATAAGCTAAAACGCATAATTTAAACGTATGGTATATATTTTTTCAACCACGTCTATTTGAAAATATCTTCTGCTTCTCTGAAAATTGTTCTAATCTAAATGAATTCTCAAAAGTCTTTGAACAGAGCATAATAACGTAACACCCCTACAATGCCTTAAATTGCATATACATATATACCTAGGACTTTTTTATTCTTTATATGAAGATTGCAAAAATGATTAAAGGTGTTTGTACGAGTTTTCCTATACCAAGCTGTATTTTTCAAGAGACAATGCCGCCGTTTGACGATTGTATGTTTGACGGTATGTGCGTATTTTTATAACTTACAATTAGTCTGAAGCTCCTAAGTACAGACGGGCCGCTGAATTTATTTATTGATTGCATCCAGACGTCCACTGCACCACACATTTTGGAGCTACAGTCGCTTAAAAGCATTTCATAAAAAATGTCGTTTTCTGTATTCCACAAACATGAATTTAACAATTTAAACAGAAATTGATTATTATTTAGCTTAATTTAGAATTTATTTTTGACTTTTCTTTTTATTTTATTTTTTTTATGTTAACAATTAGGTATGTATATGTAAAATAAATGAATTTTTTCGTAGTGATTAATGTCTTCCTCATTTTATACCCATAACCGATATTTTTCTCTAGCTGAACGAATTTAATGAATGTTTCACATGTTTTGTTTTTTCTTTGTTTTAAACACAGTTTAAAACACTGTTAAAAACACTTTAATTTAAAACATGTTTTATTTAGATTGTGTTTTAAACGGCGTTTAAAACAGATTGTTTTAAACATGCCAACCCTGTTTAGAAGTCAGAAATCAATTGTACCCGCAGGCAATTTCCGTTGATGCTTGGATATGCTATAAGTTAAAGCCTATAACTATTCATCGTGCACAAGGAATAACCTTAGATAAAGCTATAGTTGACTTAGGAGAGAACGAATTTTCAGTTGGCTTATCCAATGTAGGATTATCTCGAGTTAAAACACTTGGTGGGCTCTTAATAAAACCAGGTTCCAATTATGATAGATTAAAAAAAATTAATCAGAGTACAGCCATGATTGGAAGAAGAAATGAATTACAAAGATTGATGAAAATTGCTGATGTATAAATTTATATTTGTTACAAAACTCATAAAAAATTAATTTGTTTGTTTTATATTAATAAAGCTTCTAATATTCATTATTATTGTTTTAAATAAAAAATATTTTTTTCATAGAATAAACAAGTGTACTTTAATTATTAAGTGTTACTCAATCGTTAATAAAGGTTAGAAAAATCATTTGATTAAAAGAAAACATAAAATCATCATTAACATTTTCGTAAAATTTTATATTAATCAAATAAGGCTTCGCCCGTTTATGACAAGGTCATTTCCTAGTATATATATATAATACTTAAAGTCATCTGAAAATATTGAATAATATGTAGTATTCAACTTGATGTAACTGTTAGTGCAAGTGCTGATTGTTATTGCCATGACTCGAAAATAACTTACCTGCAGCTAATTTATTTTTAATAATTTATCATATTAATAACATGTTATTAATGATAGTTTCAATAATTTTTAAATAAACGATTGAAGACTATTTTGTTTTGAAGTAATGCTTCTTTAGTTCCAAAACATATTAACATGAATTAGTACCGTAACAGACGCTTGACTCGATATTGTTTGTTGTATTAACAAATGTTTTAATTTCGTAAGACACTAATTCATTAGGTCAAGCAAGCATCTATCTATTGTCATAAAAGTATAGTCTCAGGCATCAAAATTTTCGTTTGATCTTTTTTAGTTATCACAACTAATTTTTATTCGTTGAAGTGACTTTATTAATGATATTATAGACTATAAAATGTTGTTAGAGCAACTGTTTTGAATTAACAAAAAATTCTTGAGTTAAAGTTACAGTTCAGTTTTTTCAGTGTATGTGTGAAATTTTACCACGTCGCGCCACGAATCGTTTTAAAGCATTTAAAAATGCGTCAGTGGTTAAGTCACTTACTAATTCTATGTGACACGCCTTAGTAGCAAAAAAAACAAAAAGGGCAATATATGCCTTAATACGTTTACTATTGCGTCCACGTTTGTCCCTAATTAATATTGGGCCGGCATAGTCAACACCGCTGTGAATAAAAGGTCTTGACGATTCTACTCGGTGGGTAGGTAAGTTGCCCATCAGCTGTTCAAATGAAATAGGTTTGTACAAAAACATTTAACGCAATTATGAAGTATTTTTCGAACAGCATTTCGACCATCTATTACCCAATATGTTTGACGGAGAGCTGCTAAAGTGGCTTGTGCACCGGCATGTAGTTGTCTATGATGCTCCCTCTCAATAATTAACCTTGTGACATGATTACTACGAGGTAGAATAATTGGGTGTTTTGCATTGAATGGAATAGGTGCATTTTTTATTCGTCCTCCTACTCTTAAAAGTGAGTTACTGTCCAAAAATGGAGACAAAGATAAAAGCTTGCTTTTTGGATTTAATTGTTGTTTTTTATTTATACTATCAATTTCATAATGAAATTCAGTTTTTTGAATTGATTTTATAATGAAAAGTCTTGCCCTATTTAGCTCTGCAGGGGCCAATTCGTTAGAAAATTTGTCTTGAATATTGCAACAATTATTTATGAAGCGATAGCAATAGGCAATTGTTCTTTCTAATTTTTTGAATGATGAAAATTTTGAAAAAATGTTAATGTCGTTTATTATTAAATTTGTTACTGAAATGTTGCAGTTCTTGCGCTTTTCACAATTAAATTGTTTTGTGTCGACCAGTTCTGTGTTTGATAACATATTAGGCCAAAAATTTGATTTTTCCTTTAACGAGTTGGGACCGTGCCACCAAAGATTTGAATTTTTTAACAATTTAGGTGAAATGCCACGAGAAATTAAGACTGCTGGATTGTCTTGTGTGGGAACGTGGTGCCATTCG
Source organism: Agrilus mali (assembly GCA_029378335.1). Taxonomy (NCBI): domain Eukaryota; kingdom Metazoa; phylum Arthropoda; class Insecta; order Coleoptera; family Buprestidae; genus Agrilus; species Agrilus mali. Next base: position 15,104,611 of record CM055660.1, read on the forward strand.
TGTGGTTTCGTTAAACTCTGAATTTCGGCAACTCTATTAGCAACAAATGTTTTGAAGTTTTTAGATGGAGAATTTAACCAAGCAAGACCGATTTTTGATTCTGTCCAATAATGATAAGAGTTGAATTTTATTTCGATTTTATCTTTTATTTTACTAGAAAGACGTGCTAGAAGAAGTGCCCCACAAAGTTCTAACTTCAGCAGTGAAATATTTTTTAACGGAGCTACTCTGGATTTTGAGCAAAGTAAACTTGTTGTTAATTGTCCCTTATAATTGCTTGATATTATATAGATGCATGCGCCGTATGCTGCTTCGGAAGCGTCGCAAAACCCATGAAGCTCGATAACTGATATATCATTTAAACAAAATATGTTTCGAGGAATGGATAATGTGTTAATTGACTGAAATTCTGATATTAGGTTAGTCCATTTTGTGTGTATGTTTATTGGAACGGATTCATCCCAGTTTAATTTAAGGTTCCATAGTTGTTGAATTAAAAGTTTTGCTTGGATTATGATTGGTGTAATAAGGCCTAATGGGTCGAAAATTTTTGAAATGTCTGATAGAATTGTGCGTTTAGTTACTTTGCCCTTGTGATTTTGATTATGATTAAATGTAAATTTAAATTGATCTGTTTGTGTGTTCCATAACAATCCTAATGTTTTGGTTTCTCCGTCATTACTCATATTTATTATAATAGAATCATTCGAGTTTTGCGGAATTAGTTCTTGAACATTCGAAGCCCATTTAGATAAACAAAACCCTGCGCTATTCAGAACTTGATTTAAATCTTGGCGTAATTGTTTTGCCAATTCTATTGAATTACTGCCTGTTAGGCAGTCGTCAACGTAAAAGTCACGCAAAATAATTTTAGAAACATTCGGGTTTGATTGTCTTTAGCTAATTGATGCAAACACATTACGGCTAAATAAGGTGCTGATGTTGTACCGTACGTTACAGTTGTAAGTCTAAAAGTTTGAATGTCTTCAAGTCAACGCCATAATATTAGTTGTAAATCTCTATTGTTTAGATGAATGTAGACTTGTCTGTATATTTTGCTGATATCTGCAGTAAAAACGTATTTGTGTGTGCGAAATCGATTTATTATATCAAAAAGTTCCTGTTGAATTGTAGGCCCTACCATTAACTTGTCATTTAAGCTGATATTTGTTGTTGTTTTAGCTGAACCATCGAACACCACTCTTAATTTTGTTGTTAGACTGGTTTCTTTTAATACCGCATGATGTGGGAGATAATACACATTTACTGAATTTTCAATTTCTGATATTGGAACTAATTCCATATGACCTAATTCTAAACATTCCTTCATTAATTCTAAATACATGATTTTTAGATTTTCGTTTTTGTTGAGCTTATGTTCTAATGACAATAATCGTTTTAATGCGTGTTCTTTGGAATTGCCTAACGGTTGTGAATTGTTTTTGAATGGGAGTTGAACTACGAATCTACCATCACTTTGTCGAGAGTACGTTCTTAAAAAATGTTGTTCACATGCATTTTCTTCTATTGTATGATTATTTTCTAAAGACACCTCTTCTATTTTCCAAAATTTTTCTATACTGGTTTGTAATTTCGAATTAACAGATATATTGCATTGAACTGATTTCGGAAGGTAGTTTTTTACGTGTGTTCCGCCTACAATCCATCCTTAGTGTGTTTTTTGTAAATACGGTTTACCCGATTGTTTAATTTGTCCAACGCATAAAATTTCCCAAAATAATTCCGCACCGATGAGCATGTCAATAGGCGCAGATATATTGAATTGTGGATCTGCTAATTTAATGTTTGATGGAATTGAGAAACTTTCTAGTTTAATGAACATTTGAGGAAGGTTTTCCGTGATTTTGGGCAAAACAAGATATGAAATATTAGAGGTAAATGAATTATAGGTTGATTTAAATTTAATATTAACCATTTTATTGGCATGTGTTTGTGATTGGCTAATACCTGATATAGGGACATTTGTATTCTTTAATGGAGCTCCTAGTTTTTTGCAGAATGATTCTGTAATGAAATTTGATTGAGACCCTTCATCGAGCAATACCCTGCAAGTGTGTGTTTGTTCCATATTTATCAAACACGTCCACTAATGCTGTTGATAACAAAGTGATTGAATTAGTTTCTTGATGATATGTTAAATTTGACACTGAATTGTTTGATGTGTTATATGATGTGCTTGGTTGATTGTTGTCGATTGAAACTGAATCTGTTGATTTTAATTGATGTATTTGATCTGTATGGTTATGTAATAATGTATTGTGTTTTTTGTTGCATTTACGACAGTTATTGGCATAGCAGTTAAGTGTAGTATGATTACCTTTCAAGCAATTTGTGCAAAGACGCAAATTTTTGGCAATTTTGAATTTATCTCCAACTGACTTATTTAAGAATTCGCTGCATTGATAAATGTGATGACCTTGTTTACATAAATTGCAATTTGGTTTTATAACAGAAGATGCATGAGCTAGAGTTCTTTGTGGTTCACGTGAGTTGTTTGATTGTTTAAATGTTGATGGTTTTACAGGCATATGTGTTTGTTTGTTTCGTTCGATACTTGATAAAATTTGGCACCTATGGTTAATGAAATTCGTCATTTCTTCCATGGTTGGAAGTTCTTTTGTAGCTCTCAATTCCCACTCTCGTCTAGTTTGAAAATCAAATTTATTTGACACTGTATGAATTATTAATTAATCTCAAGTGCTAGTATCTATTTTAACCCATTAACGCCGAGAATAGTTTTTTTTTGAAAACTATTAAATTTTATTATTAAAACAGGAGAAATAATCACTGTAAACATTCCTTCAAACATATTTTATTTTATTTTTTAATGCAAATAGTAAAAAGTGTCTGTTCCCATATGGGACCGTTAGGCGTTAAGTACTTTTTCTTAATGAAATATTATAATAGAACGAAAAGTCGAATATACAACAATAGTTTTTTTCACTTTGTATGAAAATTTCAAAAGCAAGGAACGCAGAGTCCTAGTTACACTTGCAGCACATTGTGCGCCCTCGGGAATTGCAATTTTCTCCACCACATCGTCGTCTTTTCCCTTCTGGAATGGAAACTATATAGTGGTGGGGTCCATCAAACCTTATATCATTATTCACTCTAAAATCGCTCGCTGCAGCTCTTGGTGCACGTCCCGTAGCTCGTGCAAATACTTTGTATTTTGTTAAATATGTCTAAAATGACAAATATAAAAAAATATACTGCACTGTAGCACACATAGCATATTTGGTAGATATTCCTTCTAAACTCTAATTGACTTATTTTTCTACCACTTTTTCTATGCAGAATCCATGAGTTCTGCAAAGCAGCATCAATCAGATAGATAAATATAGGCCAGTACCACTTTTTGGATCTAATACCGATGCGATGACTGAAAATTCACTTATGCTGAATTATATAGAAAAACGTAAGAAAAATAATATATTGTTGTCCATTAGGTCGGTTCCGCCCATATTTTTGTTGTACTGTAAAATTACATGCGGTCTTGGTATTGGAAGGGTCTTCTTTTCCTTTCTACTGAACCTGTCCACAGTTTTAATAGGTTCTACTCCATAGGTTGTACTGGCTACTGTCACAACATTATTGTCCATCCACCTTACACTTTCTTTTTCAATTGCTGAAGAGAAATCTTCTCTGTTTTGTTTTTGAAGTACATCTTTAGGTGCAATTGGACAATCCTTTGGCACCCTATTTTCTCGTAATGTACCTGTACCTCCATATCCATTTGCTTTTAACGTACAACGTAAATTTGAATTGGTGAATAAGTTATCAAAAAATAAATTGTAGTGAAATTCTTTTTTGTCCCCCAATTCCTCGATCATTTGTAGTAACGGAGCCGTAGGTTTACCAAAGACCGATTCATAGTTCGTGTTTGATCGAGGATTTTTCCCTTGATATATTTCGAAATTTATTAAATAACCGCTGGGTGTATTCAAGGACCAAACTTTATAACCAAACCGCACAGGCTTTCCACGGATAAACTGTTCCGTGACGGCCAAAGTAACGAATCATAGATTCATCATATGAAAGATTTCGTTCAGGAATAAAATTTTCAATAAATTTCGATTTAAAATAATCTGTAAGTGGCCGCAGTTTGTACATTTTGTCAGAAGCGTCGATAGTATTATTATCGGCAAAATGGATGGACCTGCAAATTTGTAAAAATCTATCTCGTCGCATAGCCTCCGATACCATAATGTTTTTCATGTCATTTGAATTCTTCCAATAACTTCTTTTTGATGGCAGGATATTGATTCCACTCAAAATAATAATTTCAATAAAAACTCTTAACTCATCAGTAGTCACTTGGGGATCTGGATAGTTTTTCAGTAAAGCATAATTGGATGTCTGTTTTTTAATATTTTCAAGTAACTCATCAGATAAAAAACACTCAAAAATCTCAACACAGCTCATTGACTCGTATTTTGTATAGTCTCCAGGCTGAAATGTAAAATTAGGGGCCTGCAAATCTCCCTGAACGAAATTAGATGATGATGGTTTCGTAGCAATGGTAATAGAATTCACATCTGCAGTGGGTGCCTCAGTTGTAGATGCAGATGTAGTCTCATCCCCACAATCATCATCAATTCCTAATCTGTCTTTGCCTGAAAATACAATTTCTGCAGGAGCAGAAAGCTGTTTTGAAGACAGGTTATCAATCAATCCACCTTCATCCTCATCAGCAGAATCTTCGTCAGTAAGATTACTACTTTCAGGAGGTTCAATATATATATCTGCTGGAGTTCCTCTATCGTACACCAAGTCTATTGCCTCTTGTAGTGTAATTCCCCTAATATATAATATCAGGCAGTGAAAACAGACCTAACGCCTAGCGAGCCCATACGGGAACATCAATGTTTATGTTACATTTTTGCAGCAAATATCAAACATTTAAAAACTACATTAACGGGATATTATTCTTTTATTTTTTATTAATTGAAAATAGAAAAAAAAAATTCGCTTGACATAAAACACTAATTATAATAATACTTACACTAATTTGAAATCCATTATTTCAATAATTTTTTTAAGCAATGTCTTTAGCTGCGAAAAAATATAACTTAAAATCACTGTTTACAAACACAATTTACCACAAGTACTTATCAAACTTCACTAAACAAGACACTGCATCCAAACTTGTTAAAACATGCAGCACCTCCACCTAAACTTCCACCTTTTATCGAGCCCATATGGTACCGTTAGGCGTTAATGGGTTAAGTGATTTTAAGGCCTTCAAATGTAAGTTTACCTTATCAATAAGTTTTTGCAAGCAGGTTGAAGATTGTTTAACATTGGGTAAATCAAAGTGTGAATTATTATGTGAAAAAACAATGAGACGTTTATTTTCATAACGTTCTTTAAGTAAGTCCCAAGCTGTAAAATAATTATCAGAGGAAGCACCTAAAGACTCAATTACATGTGATGCGTTATTAGTGAGAGAGGATTTTAAATAATGAAATTTTTGTACGGTTGACAGCTCATTATTGTCGTAATAACTGATTTGAAAGTGTCATAAAAGGACAGCCAATTTTCGTAACTTCCGTCGAACACAGGCATGTTTATTACAGGTAAATTACTGTTTGATTTAGGTTGGACAATTGTGACTGGTTGATCTTGTGTTGCCACTACAGGTGTATTAGTTTTTGAAATTAATTTTTTAGCTGAAGCCACGGCTGTAAAGTAACCCTCTTCAAACAAAAGATGTTCGCGATCTAATTCAGATTCTAGTTCAGAATTAAGAGAAAATAATTTGAAATTAATGTCTTCAAATTCTACTATAAAGGTTCTATTTTTTCTAGACGTACCTTCAAATCTGATACATCCAAATTTTCATTTTCATTTGATTTTATGTAATCGTTAAATCTAGTTACCTTGGCTTTTATTTCACCACGCTTATAATTAAGCACCTTTATTTCGTTTTCACACATGATAAATCAATTGATTTTTTCGATATAGGTATATCGAAATACTAAAGAAAATAAAATTTAAATGTTGAAGAAATGTACTAGGTTGATAGGAAATATGGATAAGGAAATTATCGCAATACAGCAGAAGAAACCCAATTGGCTGGTACCGACACAGAAGGTGTAATTCCTGGATGACTGACCTTCCCGTGATTGTGATGAAATTGTAGTGACCAACTGATTATGCTGTGATTATAGTTATTTTAGTAGGGGGTGATGACAGCTTCTAATTCAGAGGATGAGAGGGTTGTGATTTCTGACAATTGTGACGTAATTGCAATCGATAGAATATGGTTCAAGGTCATATGTCTACTACAGTAGAGAGCGTATTTATCATCGATTGCTAGAAAGCCGTTTCTATTTCAGAGGGCGAGAGGGTTTCGATTTGTGATAATTGTGACGTAATTTGTGGCTTAAGGTTATGATTCATATGTCTACTACAGTAGAGGGTATATTTATCTGCGTCTTTTCGACGTTGTCGGTTGATTGAAATGTCTACTATAGTAGCGATTGCGTAAGCCTACACAGTCGGGTGACATCTGCTTGAAGACCATTCCATGCTGTGACAACGGTTGTTGAAATAGGTGGAATGGTGCTGTAGAGCGAGGAGGTCGGTTAAATAGCAAATATGAATTGCAGACGCAGCATTAGCTCCACGTGACTTTTATTGAATGCGTGCATACCTTCACATACACATACATACTCTGCTTTACTGAACAATAAGCTATCGTGTGTAAGTTCATCATACACAGACAAACATCACTTGTCGTTCAGTACATCTCGACAACTTTACAATTTGCTGATATCGCGCATACATGTCTACATTACACACACACAGGTCTTAATTAAACCTGTAACCGTTCCTCTATGTCATATTCACGCGCTTTCCATCTTACTCCGTCTATATCGAGCAAATTGCAGATTCAGCATTAGCTACACGTTACTTTTGTTGTTAATATGTATACATATATATATATAAAAACACACTACTTTAACTTTTGTTTTCGAGATAACGTACCACAACATTCATACCTACCAATAATTCTCTAAGCTATCATGTGTAAGTTCATCACATACAAACATCACTTGTCGTCGTCGTCGACGGTGAACACCGACAGTTACGCCAACAATTTGCTGATATTGCGCGTACATGTCTACATTACACACACACACGTCTTAATTAAACCTGTATTCGTTCCTCTATGTCTATGTATTCAAATTCATATGATTTGCGTCTTCCATCTTACTCCGTCTACTATATCAAGCAATTATGAATTGCAGACGCAGCATTAGTTGTATATTACTTTTGTTGCTAATATGTATACATATATATAAACATACTACTTTAACTTTTGTTTTCGAGATAATGTACCACAACATTCATTCATAACAATAATTCTGTAGGCTATGATGTGTAAGTTCATCACATACAGACATCACTTGTCGTCGTCGTCGACGGTAAATACCGACAGTTACGCCAACAATTTGCTGATATCGCGCATACATGTCTACTTTTTACATATGTATACATCTGGAACAGAGGTGTGAGGATATTGATTTGTAACGATTGAAAGATGAATTAAGTATGACGTAACAGCTGTGTTATATCCAATGGATTTAAACCTGTACCCGCTCCTCTATGTTATATTCACGCGCATTCCATCTTACTCCGTCTATATCGAGCAAATTGCAGACGCAGCATAAGCTCCACGTTACTTTTGTTGCTAATATGTATACATATACACATACACACTATTTTAACTTTCGAGATAACCTGCCACAACATTCATACCTACTAATAATTCTACAACCTATCATGTGTAAGTTCATCACATACAGACATTACTTGTCATCGTCGTCGACGGTGAACACCGACAGTTACATCAACAACTTTGCAACAATTTGCTGATATCGCGCATACATGTCTACTTTACCTTAAACTTGTCCCCATCGTTCCTCATCATCCAATTCGCGCGCTTTACATCTTACTCCATCCATACATCGTACTACTAACAGGCTAAAGAAAATACTTTTACGTATATATAACGGCGTGTGTGATTACAATGCAATTTTACCCAACATCTCTGACAACGAATACACACACATACGCTTATTGTTTAAACAATATTTCGATGAACCGATTGACTCGATTAATAATTAAAGGTATATACACTTGAATATTTTATAGTATCTGCTCTATATATAATACATTTCGTCTTGTAAAGCTTTTGGAACAGAAGAGTGAGTGAGAGGATATTGATTTGTAACGATAGAAATATGAATTAATTGTGACGTAACAGTTGTATTATATTCAATGGATAAGTACTTTCATAAACTTTTTTTTTGATGTATACTTGATTACACATGATGAAAGTTTCAAAGAAATAAGTATATTTGAAAGAAATGCTCTTACAATTGAAAACCGTTACATTATTATTGAAAAGTAAACAATTACTAGTGATAAATTAAAACTAATGCTTTAAATATATGATCAACAATTACAAATACAAACGTAAAGGTATACAAAAATCTATTTCATTGAAAATTTTTACAGAAACTTCATGATTAATACTTTATAAACAGTTTTACCAAATATCACTAGATGTTCTAATTACATAGCTTTCGATAGTGTAAGAATTGATTGTAGAACAGAGGAGTGAGGATATTGATTTGTAACGATTGAAATACGAATAGATTTATGTATAACATGTTTATGTCTAATCGATAACTATGTTATTAACAGTTTTACCGAATATCATGCTTAAATACAATCATAATCAAAGTATCACCACACCTAATATAACCATCTATACATTTTCTAGAAACATGTGGTAAGGTTATTATACGCTAAAGAAATTATTCGTATGTATGCATAACGGTGTGTATGATTATCATACAATTTTACCAGACAATCAACAACAGATATACACACACATGCTTACTGTTTAAACAATTTCAATGAACGTTGACTCGATTAATAATTACGTATAGATACTCTCCTAATCCTCCGCATCCCATCGGTACTATCAGTACTGTTCAGTATTATTATTATTATAAACATGTAGAGCAGCATAGCATCGACGTTTGCATCAGCATAATATAAATACTTTCATAGTCATAGTTACGTATAATTTAGGTACTAGGTACAATGTTAAAAAAAAAAAATGGTTTATTGAATTCTATTGATTTATAAAGAGAGCTGCAGTTTTGTTATTTACATATGAACCGATGAACGTTGACTCGATTAATAATTATGTATATATAGAAAACACACTTGGGTTAATCATTGAATATTTTATAGTATCTGCTCTATGTATATTACATCATTTCACCTTGTGAAGCTTCTAGAACAGAGGATATTGATTTGTAACGATTAAATTTTTGACTATAGGTACCAGTCTTTTCGCAGGGTATGAGTTTTCCCTCTGACAAGACAAGATCGACAGCAGCAGTTTACAATATCGAGATTATATTCTCTACAGCTACGACAGAAAAGCAGAGGTCTGTTGTCAATACATAGCTGATAACAGAATCCTCTGTCTTCCGTACAGTTTATACGAAAGTATGCCTGAAAGGCACAATTGATACACCGGGAAACCCTTCCGAGCAAGTGATGCTGTTACAAAGTGACAGCGGTTTAAATAGCAAATTTGATTTGCAGACTCAGCATTAGCTCCATGCTACTTTTGTTGCTAATATGCATACATATCTGCAAGCTATCATTATACATGTGTAAGTTCATCACACACAGACAAACATTACTTGTCCTGCAGTATACATGCCATCTTAAATTCGCTGATGTCGCGCACAACTTAAACCTGTACCCGTTCTCTATGACTACGTATACAAATTTGAATTCACGCGCTTTACGCATCACTTTTACTATAACCAATCAATAATTTCGCAAGCTGTCATTTTACGTTTGTAATTTCATCACCTCCTCCAAATCTTTTCGCTCCACTCATACCCCCACTCCTTTAAACTCCTATAAATATCCATACCTTCCTTTCGTTCGGCAGAAGACTTCTACACTTCCATAACAGTAAGTTTCATCAAACATTACCACCAACAGTATGTACTACTTTATAACATTAACCGGGGGAAACTGCTACCATGTGTGATAGGAATTATTATATTCTTATCAAAAAGATCTTTTCCACCATTGAAGGCGAGGTGACCGTGTTAACCATCGAAGACCGGAGACGTCCCATCGACTTCTGTCGTTACTTTCAAGAATACCTTCGACAGCTGAAATGGTGTGGAACCGGTTCAATCCAATACACAACCGTTGGATCTCTGTTATTAATGGAGAACAACTTCCGGACTGAGTAGCTTAGTTATCATTTTAAGTAGCTTTTAAGATATATTGTAATTATAAGTATGTATTACTAAATTTTATAATAAATTTTTTATAACTACATCCTTCTTTTTTTATTTTTTTTTTATTATTTTTTAACCAATCTACAACACAGTGATCTCATACAAAACCATCATTTCAAAGTGTGCTATAGATATGTTACAACATTCATCAGACTTTCATCACCACTTAAAACAAGACCTCCGTCGGATGGATTGGGTGAGAAGCGGTAACGTACAATACGTTCTTTTAGAGATGTTAAATATAAAACATTTCTCTATTTTATAAACATTGTTATATACTGTTTATGCAAGTACTTCTAACCTTTTCTCCTTCTTTTCCTTTTTTTAACATATCTCTAAGACAGACATCTCAGATTATCTATAAAGTATATTTTATATCATACATATGTTACAAAAACCACTATACAGTTCTCTCACCAGCTCTAACTTTACCTCTGTCCGATGGATTGGAAGGGGTGTGGTAACGTACACTAAGTCCGCTTCGAGATGTTACTTCCAAAATATTTGTTATTGAATAAATAACGTAGTAAAAGTATATAACTTTTTAAGTGACTACTTCAACTGAAATTCGTTATAAATACAAGTTCTTTTTATCTTTCTCAATCTTTCTACAACATTATCATCATAACAGTTTACCACTTATACATTCCAACTGTTTCCTTTAAACTTCTACAAAGTCCCACTCAATCCACCACTTCTGCTTCGATCACATCATCTTTACTTTAGTTTCTTTACGGTTCGCTTCTAATTCCTATGTCTGCTTCAGCTTAAAGGAAACATCTCATCCACACTAACTATAACACAAACCGATCCTTCTACGCTTTACACATTAACATTCCTGTTTGTTACATGCTCCTTTCTCATATATGTATAAATTTTTGTAAAACTTTGTCTTACATTATCCCCTACTAAAACTTGTGTAGATATACCTTTTTAATACAACACTATCTTCTTTAATAACTAATAATTAAAAGAAAAAATCAGTTTATAATACAATTTTTATTTCATTATTCTTTTTACATTACTACTTAAACATGTCAATAATATGGGTTTGTAACTCCACCAACTTCTGTTCCACCTCTTCCACCCGCTTTCGGCTTTCCACAATCCATTTACTACCGTTTTCCCGAGTTCTCTTCAAATCCTCCAATTCCTTCTCTTTCTTCTTAATTTGTTCTAACAAAGAAGTATCCTTCATGTCATGCTCCTTCATTTCACCCTCTCTTTTAAGTTTTTCGCGTTGAAGAGTCTTCACCGCTTCTCGTACCTGCTCCACTACCTTTGAGTAGTCTAACGTACCACCCGACATCTTCCTATTGTACGTCCGCTTCTTCGGTTTCATCACAATGCCTTTACCACCTCCTAAAACCGCTCGCGATGTATTCACCACAGGCGCTGTCATTGTTTCGTCGATTACATTTCCCCCACCGACTGCTGTTATCATCGAGTTCTCGTTGTTGAAGAACTCGTCTAACACCGCTGACAGCTCGGACTCGTCCAGATTATACAATGGTATATCACCCTCACCACCTTGTACCTGTTCAGCCATTTTACTAATTCGTTCCCTTCGTAATTCTCTCTTAAATATCTTCTACCCCTCTTTAAATACCCTAACCGTTTTCATTTTCCCCACTCCTTCCAATTTCCGTACACATATAAATTGACTACGCACACGGTCATCCTCAGTCTTTGTCAAGATCTCTTCACAGCTAATAATAATCGATATGATTCGTTGTCCGGACTGCGATACATCGTTTACGCGATCTGACAATTTAAACAGACATCGAAGAACTTCGTGTCGTAAACGAGTACAGGGTGATCCTAAGTCGTTTGTACCGACTAAAAAACTGAAGTTTGATACACCTTCTACTTCTTCTGACCCGGGGGTGTGAAACCTGTAAAATTCTGTTCCTCAATCTTCCTACAACGGTCACCTACGCACTATACAGCATAAGGAAAAGTGTTGCTCACCTCTCGAGGAGGGAATCAGTTTCCTTACTTCTGCTTTCGCTAACAGAATTGCTTCGTTTCGTATCACGTCTACGAAATACCACCTTTCGTATACGGACTTTTTCAATGATATTCTCGACAAATGTTTGCGCGTCATACGTAATCAGATCCATCTCCACGATGCGTTTAAAATAAATTTCGAAGTTTTCGGACGTTACGTGCACGAAACTAAACAATTGATTGAAATTAAATCCTTCAACACTAATAATAAAGTTGTGACGCGATCGATCGATCTTTCCAATGTTCTAGAAAATTTCTTCGATATCCTTAACACCAAAGCGTCAGAGTTTCAAGAACGAGAGTCAGGTATGTAATTATTTTGATAAAATGTTTTTTTTTTCATCATCTTCCATTACGTTTCTTGTTTCTACAGGATGGAGTTTGGAAAGGGTTCTTTTCCTCGAAATCAACTTTACCAAGTACAATCCGCTGAGAGCGTCTTCTTACATCCCTTTACCCAGACAAATTCTACTGAATATGCATACATATCTGCAAGCTATCATTATACATGTGTAAGTTCATCACACACAGACAAACATTACTTGTCCTGCAGTATACATGCCATCTTAAATTCGCTGATGTCGCGCACAACTTAAACCTGTATCCGTTCTCTATGACTACGTATACAAATTTGAATTCACGCGCTTTACGCATCACTTTTACTATAACCAATCAATAATTTCGCAAGCTGTCATTTTACGTTTGTAATTTCATCACCTCCTCCAAATCTTTTCGCTCCACTCATACCCCCACTCCTTTAAACTCCTATAAATATCCATACCTTCCTTTCGTTCGGCAGAAGACTTCTACACTTCCATAACAGTAAGTTTCATCAAACATTACCACCAACAGTATGTACTACTTTATAACATTAACCGGGGAATCTGCTACCATGTGTGATAGGAATTATTATATTCTTATCAAAAAGATCTTTTCCACCATTGAAGGCGAGGTGACCGTGTTAACCATCGAAGACCGGAGACGTCCCATCGACTTCTGTCGTTACTTTCAAGAATACCTTCGACAGCTGAAATGGTGTGGAACCGGTTCAATCCAATACACAACCGTTGGATCTCTGTTATTAATGGAGAACAACTTCCGGACTGAGTAGCTTAGTTATCATTTTAAGTAGCTTTTAAGATATATCGTTTACGCGATCTGACAATTTAAACAGACATCGAAGAACTTCGTGTCGTAAACGAGTACAGGGTGATCCTAAGTCGTTTGTACCGACTAAAAAACTGAAGTTTGATACACCTTCTACTTCTTCTGACCGGTGGTGTGAAACCTGTAAAATTCATGTTCCTCAATCTTCCTACAACGGTCACCTACGCACTATACAGCATAAGGAAAAGTGTTGCTCACCTCTCGAGGAGGGAATCAGTTTCCTTACTTCTGCTTTCGCTAACAGAATTGCTTCGTTTCGTATCACGTCTACGAAATACCACCTTTCGTATACGGACTTTTTCAATGATATTCTCGACAAATGTTTGCGCGTCATACGTAATCAGATCCATCTCCACGATGCGTTTAAAATAAATTTCGAAGTTTTCGGACGTTACGTGCACGAAACTAAACAATTGATTGAAATTAAATCCTTCAACACTAATAATAAAGTTGTGACGCGATCGATCGATCTTTCCAATGTTCTAGAAAATTTCTTCGATATCCTTAACACCAAAGCGTCAGAGTTTCAAGAACGAGAGTCAGGTATGTAATTATTTTGATAAAATATTTTTTTTTTCATCATCTTCCATTACGTTTCTTGTTTCTACAGGATGGAGTTTGGAAAGGGTTCTTTTCCTCGAAATCAACTTTACCAAGTACAATCCGCTGAGAGCGTCTTCTTACATCCCTTTACCCAGACAAATTCTACTGAAGAAGGCGGTTGTGAATGTGAAAAACGATGATCAAACCTAATTCTTGAAATGAATATTTTTTATGTTATCAAAATCATGTACGTCTTTTCTAATCTACACGTTTTTTTCTCGATAAATTCAATTAAAATTCAGTAGTAAGTATAATAGCTGGATTGATGTATATGAAATAATATAATAAAGCTCATAATAATAATAATTTAACTCTGTTTTATTAATAATATTATATTAAACAAAACGATAGTTTATTATTAAGTGAATGAATAATTTTGTCTATCAAAATTATAGCAACTAAAACATTGAATATCCTTTTTGATGATTACATTTTCTTCATTTTGTAATCCCCCTTCTTATTAGATTACGAGCCGCCACTGTCTATACGTAATTATTAATCGGCTCATATTTATCGAAACTGTTTAAACGTGTATGTGTTCGTTATCGGTTGTGTAAATGTCTGAAAAAACTGCATCGTAATCTTGTATGACATGCTGTTACACATCTATTCATATGTATCGGTACTGTTAAAACAATAAGCGTTATTCGTTGTCGGTTGTCTGATAAAATTGCATTATAATCTTGTATGACACGTTGTTATACATCGGTTTATATCTATCGGCATAGTTAAAACAATAAGCGTATAAGAATTAATAACCTTATCATATGTTTCTAGAAAATGTATATATATATAGTTGTATTAGGTGTGGTAATAGTTTGATTGTTATAACATTTAAGTATGATATTCAGTTGATAACGTATATTAGATGTGGTATACTATATAGGTACGCAATCGAAATATTTGGAAAAGTTTATTAAGTTAAATGAAATGATCATGACTCAGACAAATAACCATCCACTGATATCGAACAGTATAAAAAAAAAAAAGTTTATTCATTATTACTGCTATTAACGTATTAAATTCTAACTACAGAAACATTTAACGTTTATATATATATGTTTATGCAATTTATATAATTAATTAAAGACAAACTTGTGTTAAAACATTTATTTATTTACATAGATAAGTGTATACAATCAATAAAAAAGTTTGATAATATAACATTAAAACATTATTTACATATATAGGTACATACAAGTGAATATTACATAAGTTGTTCGTAAATAGTATCAATAGATTCTTGTGGAAGTGAAGAAGCCTCGAAAAGTTTTTGAATAAAATATTCTCCAACCGTTAAGTTGTTTTTATGGGGCATATTAAAATTTTTGACTACTTGGTCAATGGTATTATTCAACTTTGATGTGAAACTTTCCGAGTTTTTTATATTATAATGTCCCCAAGGAAGCGTATTGGTTGTTTTCGGAATTAAGAAACGTTTATCGTCTTTAGGGCAAAGAGCTACTTTAGTTTTCATTTGGGTGTACATAGTATGGAGGTCAGAAACAAAAACATTCATACATTTTATAATGGTGGAATTGTCCCTAATAACGCGAAGATAATCATCAACTCCCAGATGCAGTTTAATAACGTTCTTCTTAACACCTTTAGCTTTCTTAACAATTTGATCAACCGCTTCAACACAATACGCTTTAGCTCCGGTTCCATAGAATGCTTTAATGGGATTATTGGGAAACTCATCTTTGAATTTACCGATAACGGATGTGGTAATAGGAATATTGAAACTATTATCGCGAGGATAATTGGAAGTATCAAAGTACTGGATATTTTCAACAATATCGCGGTAAAAGTTTTCAGTGTACACTTTCAAAATGAAAGAATCTGTATCCATATACATCAAAGAAATATTTTGATGATATTTTAGTTTGAGAAAGCTGTAGTAGAAATCGTACATTACAACTTTTGATAAATCCAATATGGTAAAACCAACATAGAGAGGTTTATCGTAAACAATACGTAATTTATTCATCTGAATAGCTACAAAGTTGGGAATGAAAATCTTAAAATTTTTGAAATTAGGTTTAGCTATTAACGTTTCAGCACCTAAGAAGCGACCCGAATTTTGCCAATGTGTAACTAATTTGACATCAACTCGTTTATCAACGTTCTCCATCGTCTTTCCGAAAACACTGTTATTCATTAATTTAAAGAAAGATTTCCCAAATTTATTTTCAGACAAATTACGTTTTCGGGTATTTAAATCAATGAAAGGTTTTAACCAATCGGATTGTCTAAACTCGATAACTATGAATTTTAAGTAGTTTCAGTCCATTGCGAAGGGCTTGTTGCAGCGTTAGATAATGAACAACATATTTTGTTTTATTCATAAGGTTAGGTATAAGTTTTTTGATTCTACCATTAGCATTAGCAGGAGAAATAATATTTTCAACTAAAAAAGGGAGATCAGCATGTAAATCATGGAGGTGTTGGGGATATTCAACATCGACTTCAAGTACATAACCGTATTCAGAAGAAGCATCTAAAGAGAGAACATTCAATTCAATAATTTCGGTTTCGTTTAGCCAACGAAAGTGGGAAACAGGAAGGAATTGACTCATACTATGTCCATACAAATTAGTAGCATCCAAATACATAATATAAGAAGTAGGAATAGAGCTGTTATAATCTGGGAGGTGGGGATTGTTAGCGAAATGCATTCTTTCAACGCATTGACTTATACCTCCACGTATACCTTTTTTAAAAAATTTTAACATATCGATATCGGTTAAAAGTTCTAAATTAATACGAGTGAATTTTAACATGCTATCCCACGCAAGACCTGGTGCAGTGTAATACTGAGCTGGGTCTAAGTCGTAAGTGGTAATGCATATGTTTCGGAAATTCTCGAACACATCTGCTAATAACAGAACGTCTGTTTTTAAGTATAGGTCAGAGTATTCTCCGAGAGTTGAACAAGAGAAAGCGTTCCAAACAGTTTTAGTTCTTTCATAATCCTCATCGGAAATGGGGAGGGAAGTTAGTTTATCGAAAAAATCGTCTTTCTCTGGAAACGTTGTTTGATCAAGCTTAGAAATATCATCCACGTAGGAATAAGGGAAGACACCTTTCCTACGCACAAGTTGAAAATGTCGCGGATCTGGAAAATACTTTTTCACTTGCACACATTGATCGGGATCGAGTTCTTCCGACAGCTTATCGAGGGAAGAAGCCATGAAACGAAAGGAATCGAGAAATCTAATCTTTACAAACACATTTTTAGTTGAGTTGTCCGAATCATTTCGAACCGTATCAACTCGTAATAACTTGGTGAAGGAAATGTATTTATCTTTATTTTGAGCAATTACGTCAAATTTAACATCGTTCGCAGCCATTTCCTTTAGAAACAAGTGACAATCATATCCGGAGAGGTTATGGAAAAAAACAGGTACAAAGTTGGGAAGTTTATAATTTAAATTACATCTGGAGTAAGCTGCCCCTAATCGAACTTTACCGGTCAAATGACAATGATCTCGCACCTTAACGTCATCGTCCAAAAATGGTTCTTCACAAATATTACAAGAGGTAGCCTCGGAGAAGAGACGTATCTCTTCATCTGATAGGGGTATCATGGGAGCTGTGATCTTCAAATATCGGTGATAAATATCGTAAACGTCTTCATCCAAAGTTTTAACAAATTGATTAACGCAATCGGGTCCCCGATACGATCTGAATTTGGAGAGGGAATCATCGAATGAACACTTTATCAAGTAAGCAAATGAATGGGGCTGATGTTTGTTGGTAGATGTGGTAGATGTTTTGTTAGGATCAGGAAAGCATGTATGAAT
The DNA here is from genome assembly GCA_029378335.1 of Agrilus mali. Classification (NCBI taxonomy): domain Eukaryota; kingdom Metazoa; phylum Arthropoda; class Insecta; order Coleoptera; family Buprestidae; genus Agrilus; species Agrilus mali. Next base: position 15,122,573 of record CM055660.1, read on the forward strand.
GGGTTGTAATACGGTTTCAAAGTCGGCGTATACAACAAAGGGTACTTTGATACGTTTTTGATAATTTTCAAATTTCAAAACATGATTAGAGACCAACCTACCCATCTTATCCATTTTACAATCACCGGTAGGAAGGCTGCTGTACACATGGTTACAGTCGTAGTGCTGATGACGATGAAGGTGGACTACGGTGGAGAAATACTGTAAGCAACCGTCACATATGAATTTTTGATGTCTTGTTTTGGAAAGTTGCTGAGAAAGTAAAGAGACATGTTCTTAATCCAACAGTAATGATTATTTCCACGATCATCGTCGAGCAACAGTAGATTGAAGTGTAGCCTTTGCTTGATGGGTGAATAGTAAAGGGGACCAACTATTTCCCAGATCCACTTTCCATCTTTCAAAACGGACTCGGTTCCGTAGACATTCACGGAGCAATGGTTTTTCGCTTCAAATTTAGGGATATCAGTTAATTTCATAGGAAATTGAATACCCTCGTAGTCCAAAGTGCGAGAGTAGTGTGGGTAGTAGTTCTGTGCGGGTTTGTTTGTACGGGGAACATAGCCGACGTTATTGACCACGCAAAGCAGGCTTGATCATTGTTTTTCATATTCACAACCGCCTTCTTCAGTAGAATTTGTCTGGGTAAAGGGATGTAAGAAGACGCTCTCAGCGGATTGTACTTGGTAAAGTTGATTTCGAGGAAAAGAACCCTTTCCAAACTCCATCCTGTAGAAACAAGAAACGTAATGGAAGATGATGGAAAAAGAAACATTTTATCAAAATAATTACATACCTGACTCTCGTTCTTGAAACTCTGACGCTTTGGTGTTAAGGATATCGAAGAAATTTTCTAGAACATTGGAAAGATCGATCGATCGCGTCACAACTTTATTATTAGTGTTGAAGGATTTAATTTCAATCAATTGTTTAGTTTCGTGCACGTAACGTCCGAAAACTTCGAAATTTGTTTTAAACGCATCGTGGAGATGGATCTGATTACGTATTACGCGCAAACATTTGTCGAGAATATCATTGAAAAAGTCCGTATACGAAAGGTGGTATTTCGTAGACGTGATACGAAACGAAGCAATTCTGTTAGCGAAAGCAGAAGTAAGGAAACTGATTCCCTCCTCGAGAGGTGAGCAACACTTTTCCTTATGCTGTATAGTGCGTAGGTGACCGTTGTAGGAAGATTGAGGAACATGAATTTTACAGGTTTCACACCACCGGTCAGAAGAAGTAGAAGGTGTATCAAACTTCAGTTTTTTAGTCGGACTTAGGATCACCCTGTACTCGTTTACGAAGCGAAGTTCTTCGATGTCTGTTTAAATTGTCAGATCGCGTAAACGATGTATCGCAGTCCGGACAACGAATCATATCGATTATTATTAGCAGTGAAGAGATCTTGACAAAGACTGAGGATGACCGTGTGCGTAGTCAATTTATATGTGTACGGAAATTGGGAGGAGTGGGGAAAATGGATAATGAAATAAAAATTGTATTATAAACTGTTTTTTTTTTTTCTTTTAATAATTACCTACTTAATAAAGAAGGTAGTGTTGTATTAAAAAAGTATATCTACGCAAGTTTTAGTAAGGGATAATGGAAGAAAATTTTTACAAAAATTGATATAATCTGTTTCATTTCCACATATACATCATATATATATGTATGTGCTTAGGTATATAATATGAACATTACATAAATCATACGCGATTCATATGAAGACCCTCATATTTATATATAATGATAAGTCGATAGAATACAAATATTTTGATGACGCTAATGAATTGTGTGATCGTTTAAAGTTATTAGCTGCTTCTCAATAACATTATACCGAAGGAAAAGTTGCTGACGTATGCGTATAACAAAAACCGTAGGTGTTCACCGTGAACGACAAGTGATGTCTGTCTATGATGAACTTATACATGTAAAATGATAGCTTACTGAATTATTGTTTGCCTGTAGTAAAACATAAGTTAAAGTTGTATGTGTATGTGTATATGTATATGTACATATTAGCAGCAAAAGTAGCATGGAGCTAATGCTGAGTCTGCAAATCAAATTTGCTATTTAAACCGCTGTCACTTTGTAACAGCATCACTTGCTCGGAAGGGTTTCCCGGTGTATCAATTGTGCCTTTCAGGCATACTTTCGTATAAACTGTACGGAAGACAGAGGATTCTGTTATCAGCTATGTATTGACAACAGACCTCTGCTTTTCTGTCGTAGCTGTAGAGAATATAATCTCGATATTGTAAACTGCTGCTGTCGATCTTGTCTTGTCAGAGGGAAAACTCATACCTCTGCGAAAAGACTGGTACCTATAGTCAAAATTGAATCGTTACAAATCAATATCCTCTGTTCTAGAAGCTTCACAAGGTGAAATGATGTATTATACATGGAGCAGATACTATAAAATATTCAATGATTAACCCAAGTGTGTTTTCTATATATACATAATTATTAATCGAGTCAACGTTCATCGGTTCATATGTAAATAACAAAACTGCAGCTCTCTTTATAAATCAATAGAATTCAATAAACCATTTTTTTTTTAACATTGTACCTAGTACCTAAATTATACGTAACTATGACTATGAAAGTATTTATATTATGCTGATGCAAACGTCGATGCTATGCTGCTCTACATGTTTATAATAATAATAATAATACTGAACAGTACTGATAGTACCGATGGGATGCGGAGGATTAGGAGAGTATCTATACGTAATTATTAATCGAGTCAACGTTCATTGAAATTGTTTAAACAGTAAGCATGTGTGTGTATATCTGTTGTTGATTGTCTGGTAAAATTGTATTATAATCATACACACCGTTATGCATACATACGAATAATTTCTTTAGCGTATAATAACCTTACCACATGTTTCTAGAAAATGTATAGATGGTTATATTAGGTGTGGTGATACTTTGATTATGATTGTATTTAAGCATGATATTCGGTAAAACTGTTGATTACATAGTTATCGATTAGACATAACATGTTATACATAAATTTATTCGTATTTCAATCGTTACAAATCAATATCCTCACTCCTTTGTTCTACAATCAATTCTTACACTATCGAAAGCTATGTAATTAGAACATCTAGTGATATTTGGTAAAACTGTTTATAAAGTATTAATCATGAAGTTTCTGTAAAAATTTTCAATGAAATAGATTTATGTATACCTTAACGTTTGTATTTGTAATTGTTGATCATATATTTAAAGCATTAGTTTTAATTTATCACTAGTAATTGTTTACTTTTCAATAATAATGTAACGGTTTTCAATTGTAAGAGCATTTCTTTCAAATATACTTATTTCTTTGAAACTTTCATCATGTGTAATCAAGTATACATCAAAAAAAAAGTTTATGAAAGTACTTATCCATTGAATATAATACAACTGTTACGTCACAATTAATTCATATTTCTATCGTTACAAATCAATATCCTCTCACTCACTCTTCTGTTCCAGAAGCTTTACAAGACGAAATGTATTATATATAGAGCAGATACTATAAAATATTCAAGTGTATATACCTTTAATTATTAATCGAGTCAATCGGTTCATCGAAATATTGTTTAAACAATAAGCGTATGTGTGTGTATTCGTTGTCGGAGATGCTGGGTAAAATTGCATTGTAATCACACACGCCGTTATATATACGTAAAAGTATTTTCTTTAGCCTGTTAGTAGTACGATGTATGGATGGAGTAAGATGTAAAGCGCGCGAATTGGATGATGAGGAACGATGGGTACAAGTTTAAGGTAAAGTAGACATGTATGCGCGATATCAGCAAATTGTTGCAAAGTTGTTGATGTAACTGTCGGTGTTCACCGTCGTCGACGACGATGACAAGTAATGTCTGTATGTGATGAACTTACACATGATAGCTTGTAGAATTATTAGTAGGTATGAATGTTGTGGCAGGTTATCTCGAAAGTTAAAATAGTGTGTATGTGTATATGTATACATATTAGCAACAAAAGTAACGTGGAGCTAATGCTGCGTCTGCAATTTGCTCGATATGGACGGAGTAAGATGGAATGCGCGTGAATATGACATAGAGGAGCGGGTACAGGTTCAAATCCATTGGATATAACACAGCTGTTACGTCATACTTAATTCATATTTCAATCGTTACAAATCAATTTCCTCACATATGTATGTTCCAGATGTATATGTAAAGTAGACATGTATGCGCGATATCAGCAAATTGTTGGCGTAACTGTCGGTGTTCACCGTCGTCGATGACAACTGATGTCTGTATGTGATGAACTTACACATGATAGCTTACAGAATTATTGGTAGGTACGAATGTTATGGTAGGTTATCTCGAAAACAAAAGTTAAAGTAGTATATATATTAACAACAAAAGTAACATGCAGCTAATGCTGCATCTGCAATTTGTTCGATATAGACGGAGTAATAAGATGGAAAGCGCAAAGCATGTGAATTTGAATACATAGACATAGAGGAACGGTTACAGGTCTACTTAAGACGTGTGTGTGTAATGTAGATATGTATGTATGCGCGATATCAGCAAATTGTAAAGTTGTCGATGTATAGGAGGTACTGAACGACAAGTGATGTTTGTACATGTATGATGAACTTACATATGATAGCTTATTGTTTGGTAAAGCAGAGTATGTATGCGTGTGTGTATGAAGGTATCCATGGATGCAGTAAAAGTCACGTGGAGCTAATGCTGCGTCTGCAATTTGCTCGATATAGACGGAGTAATAAGATGGAAAGCGCAAAGCATGTGAATTTGAATACATAGACATAGAGGAACGGTTACAGGTTTACTTAAGACGTGTGTGTGTAATGTAGACATGTATGCGCGATATCATCAAATTGTAAAGTTGTCGATGTACTGAACGACAAGTGATGTTTGTCTGTGTATGATGAACTTACATATGATAGCTTATTGTTCGGTAAAGCAGAGTATGTATGTATGTATGTATGTGAAGGTATGCACGCATTCAATAAAAGTCACGTGGAGCTAATGCTGCGTCTGCAATTCATATTTGCTATTTAACCGACCTCCTCGCTCTCTACAGCACCATTCCACCTATTTCAACAACCGTTGTCACAGCATGGAATGGTCTTCAAGCAGATGTCACCCGACTGTGTAGGCTTACGCAATCGCTACTATAGTAGACATTTCAATCAACCGACAACGTCGAAAAGACGCAGATAAATATACCCTCTACTGTAGTAGACATATGAATCATAACCTTGAGCCACAAATTACGTCACAATTATCACAAATCGAAACCCTCTCGCCCTCTGAAATAGAAACGGCTTTCTAGCAATCGATGATAAATACGCTCTCTACTGTAGTAGACATATGACCTTGAACCATATTCTATCGATTGCAATTACGTCACAATTGTCAGAAATCACAACCCTCTCATCCTCTGAATTAGAAGCTGTCATCACCCCCTACTTATTTTTGTTGTTTCCACGCAAATATGATGCACTATACGGACACAAATCCGGCTCGAAGGACCAATGTTTGTTGTTGAGATGCAAAAAATTATCTCGGTGTTTTCTCGTTTTGTGTTATTAAAAACGCTGATATTGATATCTGATATAAAGATGTTTTTATTTAAAGATTATGATTTTTGGTTACATGTGACTGTCTCAAATGACTGCTTCTTACTTACCACTGCTAACTACTAAGATTTTGAAATACATTGATTTATGAGTAACATCTGGGTTTTATGGTAAGGTTGGAAATTCGGAGAATCTTGTTAGGGGTGGTCGGTTGTTCTTTGAATTGAGACTAACTGCACCCTGCAAAGATCCGATGATTTATTGCAGTTGTATGGCTATTTATAGACGTTGAATGAACTTATGTAGATAAAAATAAGTACAGTGGTGAAGCCGAATATATACAATTATAAAATCTAAAAATATTAATGAACTGCACAACATCAGTAATTATAAATTAATAAAAGCCATCATCAGGAGTGGGATACCTCCCTGTGTTTTCAAACGAGCGAGGAAAGACCCAAAAGTTAAAACAAGTGAAAGAAAAGCACAACATTATGGCAGACCAAAAGATGCGTTCATACACCCTAGTTAGCGATTATAGTGACAGTGATAGTGAACCTGAACAGCCACAAACCAACTCAAAATTCATGAAAATGTTGGAACTTCAACATAAGAGTAATTTGCAATTACAAAAGCAAATGATTGAAGTCTTAACAACAATGGCTAGTCAACAATCTCCTGTTGAAGCAGCCTCACTCAGCCCTTCGGCGTCTGCGTCCGGACAAGCGTATGACACTGCCTCTACATCTGTGCCTCAAATCAGACTTTCAAGTTTCGACCCAGATGACACACCGTTTACCATGACAGAATGGATGGATGACGTCTACCGAATCCAGCAAGAAATTGGCATGTCAAAAACGTTGATAGTTTTAAAGGCTGGCGATGCATTACGGGGAAGAGCGGCGCGATTCTATAAACATTGGAAACCCACCGTGCGCGATTGGTCCTCATTTCGTCGCAATTTTGAAGTAGCTTTTCCGGAACATGGGACACCAGCTACAAGAATCCGTGAATGTTTGGCCATTAAGAGCTCCGATTTTACTTCACTGGTGGAATATGGTAACGTGAAACTCGCCGCCATAAAACGCTTTTATTCCGATTTCCCATGGAACATTATTCTAAACATTTTAGAATACGATGTACAGGATACGGGTGTTAAAAATAAAATTAATTTACAAGAACCATCGTGCGAATCCGATCTGTTAAAACTTCTTGCTGTATGCGATTCTCGCAAACTCACAGAAGAAAAGGCCTCAGCTTCAACCTATTTTAGGTCCCAAGACCGCCCGATAAAACGACCTCGCCAGTCTTCTCCGCAAAGTTCGCGTGTTTTCCCGGGAAAATGTCTAAAATGCAATCGATATGGACATAAACAAGCGGACTGCAGACAATCGGCAAAAAGTGATTCCGGATCTTTAGTTAAACAAAAAAATACAACCAGGGACGCACGATCCAAAGCTAGTGTGTGCAATTATTGTAAAAGAATTGGTCATACGGAAGACGTTTGTTATCGCAAAAGAGACGCTCCAGATCGCGTAATGCTAACTCAAAATACTCGTTCCCTTCCGCTTCACTAGCACATAATAAAAATATAGTGACAATTTCTTATCTGGTCGACACCGCGGCGGATGTGTCAATACTTCACGAGTATGTAGCCAAAAGACTGAATCTAAACATTTCGACAAGTGATACTAAGGTTCTAACAGGCATGGGAAATAGTGCGATTCGTGCAATTGGAAAGAGCAACACTGTTATGGTGACACCCACAATGACTTTAGAAATTGACTTTACCATAGTCCCAGATGGATCTATACCCGGTGGTGATATCTACGCCTTGGTTGGCATCGACGTTCTACAAAGACCAGGAATTAAAGTGAAAATAAACAGAACTATTTCCCTATGGTTGACATCGTCCATGACCCTTTGTATTCTAATCGTATCCTAAGTTGGCGTACTGTGGACATCAATGATTTTAATACATCAGGATTGGACGAGCACGTAGCTATTTCAGTGCGAAAAATCATAAACACCGCATGGGCAAAAACACCACGAGCTGTAACAACCGGAAAATTACAAATCGTGTTACGAGACACTCAGATAATCGCTTATCGTCCACGCCACTTATCCTATGCAGAACGTATACAAGTGAACCGAATAATTGACGAACAATTAAAGGACGGAATAATCCGCGAAAGTGATTCAGCTTACGCGAGCCCAATCGTGTTAGTTAAGAAAAGAAACGGTGATATTAGACTATGTGTTGACTTTCGTAGCGTAAACAAGTGTGTCATGCGAATCAACTATCCGCTTCCGAGGATCCAAGATCAAATCGACGCTCTCTCAAAAGCCGTTTATTCTTGTACACTCGATATGAAAGCAGGCTTCCACCAGGTAGAAATTGAAGAAAACTCGAAGCATATTACCGCGTTTGTGACACCAGACGGACTGTACGAATACAATCGATTACCATTCGGTTTTGTAAATTCACCGGCTTGTTACCAAAACACAATAAACAAAGCATTAGAGCCATTAAAGGACAGTATTGCGTTTGTTTACATTGACGATGTGCTGTGCCCGTCGAAAACTATTGATGAAGGAATAAACAATTTACAAAAAGTAATACACGCGTAAGCCAGTGCCGGATTTGTACTAAATTTACGGAAATGTCGTTTTTTTCAAACGTCAGTGGAATACTTGGGTGTTGTAATTGAGGGTGGAACTGTGCGTCCAAGTTCGCGAAAAATTAATGCTTTACCGAAACAACTGCACCGAGCGATATAAAAAGTGTTCGACAATTGTTGGGTTTGGCCGGATACTTCCGTCGATTTATCAAAGATTTCGCCCGTTTAACAGCTCCAATTACCATGTTATTACGCAAAAATGAACACTTCGTTCGGACTGCAGAGTGTGAAAAAGTGCGCTTAGAATTGATAAACAAACTAACTGCGTCTCCCATTCTGAACATTTTTAACCCTGATTTAAAAACTGGACTATATACCGACGCCAGTTCCTTAGGGATAGGAGCAATCCTTATGCAAAAGGGACCTGACGAACTCGCACACCCTGTGGCCTATTTTAGTCGACGCACGACCGAGCCTGAATCAAGATATCATTCTTACGATCTTGAAACATTGGCAATTGTTGAAGCCACAACCTATTTATTATTACAATTACATTTAGCAATGCTCACGATTTTAATCATAACCGCTTAAGTAGAATCGGGGATCCTCAGCAGGAGCATGATGCTGTTAATGTACGATTTTTGGAGAAAAAAATTAAACTTCTTTTATCACAAGATGATGTGGTGGATATTAGAAACCCATTCGATAAAGTGTTATACGTTGTCGATGTGGCTAATAGACGTATTATTCATTTGAATGAGCCCATAGCAGAATTTCATGCAGCTACAAAAAAGTATGTGGATGAAAAGGACAGGTTAACAAAAGAGCATATAAGAATCGAATGTGAAAGGGTAAAGGAAACTGCTGTTAGTGATGCTGATAGAAAGCTGAACGATTTAAAAAATGAATTCACAACAACTCTCTAAAGTTGGTATAAAGTTGACGAGTAGTCTATAGAGATCATGATGAAAAATTTGCAAAGAGAAATTGAGAACTTGAACAATGAAAGGGATAAGGACATAACAAACTGGGTGAATGATTTAATAGAAAAGAATGGTGGTATAATCATGGACTCTCTTTCAACAAAAACAAAACTAGAGTGTAAAGATGTAAAGGCGTTTGCTAGAAAAGGTGATGAAGAATTGTTGAAGAAACTGAAGACTGAGATTGAACAAGACATGAAAAGAGATATAGATACGAGTGTTGAATTAATAAAGACCTTCATTCAAGATGAGTGTAAAAAAGTTATGGAGTTTGCAGAGAAAGAAATTCAAGGAACCAATAAAAAGAAAGAAGATCTCAAAAAGGAATTAGTGGTAATGGTAGAATCATTTAAAAAAGAAGCGAGGGAGATTAAAGTAAGATTAAATACTTTAGAACAAAGAGCAGTAGGTGGCGCAAAATCGAGCAGTTCTAAATCAACAACCGTAGTTCATGATTAGAAAATAAAAAATGTCGAACGTAAAAGAAGAAGTTGTAAAAGAACTACACAAACCCGCTAGGATTAATTTCACACGTCGTAAAGTAGTTGTTGAAGGATTGGATGATCTTCACCAAGCCGAGTTAGTTGAAATGATTCCGTATGCAAGAGAGAATAAATGTTTCCGATACATTTTAGTTATTATAGACGTTTTTTCAAAATTCGTATGGGCTCAAGCAGTAAAACACAAAACAGGTGAAGATGTTGGAAGAGCTTTACAGTTAATTCTCAAAAGAAGTAAACGTATTCCTGATAATATGCAAACTAACTTAGGAAAAGAATTTTATAACGAACAAGTGAGAAAAGTGATAGAAAAATATAAAATGAACCATTACTCAACGTATAGCACGAAGAAGGCATCAGTTTTGGAACGAGTAAATAGAACACTAAAATAAAAAATGTGGCAACGCTTTAGTTTACAAGGATCCTACAAATGGTTGAATATATTACAAGTATAGTAAATGAATACAACAATAGGGTTCACAGAACCATCGGAATGAAACCAAACAAAGTCACTAAACGAAACGAAGAAACACTTTTGAAAAGTGTTTACAACAACCCAAAAAAGATGGATTTACGAAAAATTCGGTTTAAAGTGGGAGACCGGGTGCGAATAAGTAAATATCGTGAATTGTTCAGGAAAGGTTATACACCGAATTGGTCCAACGAACTATTTACAATAAGCCGTATAAAATTATCTGATCCAATTATGTATTACTTAAAAGATGATAATGGGGAAGACATAAAAGGAGGATTTTATGGTATGGAATTACAGAAAGCTACTCATCCAGACGTGTTTTTGGTGGAGCGAGTATTACGACGTAGAGGTGATATGGTTTACGTGAAATGGTTAGGGCTTGACACATCTCATAATAGTTGGATTCATAAAAAAAACGTTTTATGAGATGTAGGCTTTTGTATTCATAAATGGTAACATGTTTACAATTTTGTGTACCCCCTCCACCAAAAAAGTATGGTTATAATTAAGATGAAACGCGGTGAGTGTAGTCAGTTGTAATAGTTAGTTATTGCATTGAAAGTTAAAGACGTAGTAATGGTTGAAAGTTATGTAATTGAAGTGAAATTTTACAAAGACGGCTTCTTATCTGAAAGAAAACATTTGGTTGCATCAGAGTTAGAAAACGTGGTACAAGAATTTGAGTTGAAAGGTGGATACGATAAACTTGTAATAACAGGCTATTTAGTAAGTGAGGAGAGCGATCCAGACGATTTAGAAATCGAATTTAAGTCCAAGCATTAACTGTCGTCATCAGACAGTGTTGCGATGGATAGAAGAAAACATTTTACGACAAGGAACGGAAAAGGCTCCAGGCTGGCGAAATGGTCCTGACTCAGACAAAAAATGGCCATCCACTAATATTGAAGATTATAAAAAAGTTTATTCATTGTTACAGCTATTATATCAATAAATTGTAAAGACAGAAACATTTAGGGTTTTCTTTATATGTTTAGGAAAATAACACAATTTTTAAAATAATAAAAAACAAACGTAGGTCAAAACGTTTATTTATTTACACAGACAAGAGTATACAAGTAATAATAAAGATAAAGTTTTAAAATATAACATTGGAGCGCTATTTACATATTCATACAAGTGATTATTACAGAAGTTGTTCATAAATAGTATCAATAGATTCTTGTGGAAGTGAAGAAGCCTCGAAAAGTTTTTGAATAAACTATTCTCCAACCGTTAAGTTATTTTTATGTGGTAGATTAAAATTTTCGACTACTTGGTCGATGTTATTGTTCAACTTTGAAAAGGAATTTTCCGAGTTTTTTATATTATAATGTTACGAGTACTTGCCAATTAAGTTAGTGAAATAAATTGTGTAGAATTGTTTATAACTGTAGTGTAGTCAAATTAACTTTAGTATTTAAATAAATTCGTTGTTTTGTTTTGCTAATTGTGTTTTCCGTGACTGAACACGTCACAATAATGTCCCCAAAGAAGCGTATTAGTTGTTTTCGGAATTAAGAAACGTTTATCATCTTTAGGGCAAAGAGCTACTCTAGTTTTCATTTGGGTGTACATAGTATGGAGGTCAGAAACAAAAACATTCATACATTTTATAATGGTGGAATTGTCCCTAATAACGCGAAGATAATCATCAATTCCTAGATGTAGTTTAATAACGTTCTTCTTAACACCTTTAGCTTTCTTAACAATTTGGTTAACCGCTTCAACACAATACGCTTTAGCTCCGGTTCCGTAGAATAGGAAATAGGATTATTAGGAAACTCATCTTTGAATTTACCGATAACGGATGTGGTTATGGGAATATTGAAACTATTATCGCGAGGATAATTAGAAGAATCAAAGTAATGAATATTCTCAACAATAACACGGTAAAAGTTTTCAGTGAACACTTTAAAAATGAAAGAATCTGTATCCATATACATCAAAGAAATATTTTGGTAATATTTTAGTCTCAGAAAGCTGTAGTAGAAGTCATACATAACAACTTTTGACAAATCCAAAATGGTAAAACCAATATAGAGAGGTTTATCCTAAACAATACGTAATTTGTTCATCTGAATGGCTACAAAGTTGGGAGTGAAAATCTTAGAATTTTTGAAATTAGGTTTAGCATTAACGTCTCAGCACCAAGGCAGCGACCTGAATTTTGCCAATGAGTTACTAATTTGACATCAACTCGTTTATCAACGTTCTCCATCGTTTTTCCAAAAGCACTGTTATTCATTAATTTGAAGAAAGATTTCCCAAATTTATTTTCAGACAAATTACGTTTTCGAGTATTTAAATAGATGAAAGGTTTAAGCCAATCGGATTGCTTAAACTCGATAACTCTATGAATTTTAAGTAGTTTTAATCCATTGCGAAGAGCTTGTTTCAGCGTTAGGTAATGAACAATATATTTTGTTTTATTCATAAAGTTTGGTATTAGTTTTTTTACTCTACCATTAGCATGAGCCGGTTAAATAATATTTTCAACTAAAAAGGGGAGATCAGCATGTAAATCATGTAGGTGTTGGGGATATTCAACATCGACTTCAAGTACATAACCATATTCAGAAGAAGCATCTAAAGAGAGAACATTCAATTCATCAATTTCGGTTTCGTTTAACCAACGAAAGTGGGAAACAGGAAGGGGTTGACTCATACTATGTCCATACAAATTACTGGCATCCAAATACATAACCTAAGAGGTAGGAAGAGAGGTGTTATAATCTGGGAGATGTGGATTGTTAGCGAAATGCATTCTTTGAACGCATTGACTTATGCCTCCACGTATACCTTTTAAAAAAATTTTAACATATCGATGTCGGTTAGAAGTTCTAAATTAATACGAGTGAATTTTAACATGCTATCCCACGCAAGCCCTGGTGCAGTATAATACTGAGTTGGGTCTAAGTCGTAAGTGGTAATACATATTTCTCGGAAATTCTCGAAAACATCTGCTAGTAACAGAACATCTGTTTTTAAGTACAGGTCAGAGCATTGTCCGAGAGTTGAACAAGAGAAAGCGTTCCAAACAGTTTTAGCTCTTTCATAATCCTCATCGGAAATGGGGAAGGAAGTGAGTTTTGTTAGAATCAGGTTTCAAAGTCGGCGTATACAACAAAGGGTACTTTGATAGGTTTTTGATAATTTTCAAATTTCAAAACATAATTGGGAACCAACCTACCCATCTTATCCATTTTACAATCACCGGTAGGAAGGCTGCTGTACACATGGTTGCAGTCGTAGTGCTGATGACGATGGAGGTGGGCTACGGTGGAGAAATACTGTAAGCAACCGTCACATATGAATTTTCGACTTTTTGTTTTGGAAAGTTGTTGAGAAAGTAAACGAGACATATTCTTAATCCAACAGTAATGATTATTTCAACGATCATCGTTGAGCAACAGCAGATTGAAGTGTAGTCTTTGCTTGATGGGTGAATAGTAAAGGAGGGGGCCAACTATTTCCCAGACCCTATTTCCATCTTTCAAAACGGATTCGGTTACGTAGACATTCACAGAGCAATGGTTTTTCGCTTTAAATTTAGGAATATCAGTTAATTGCATAGGAAATTCAATACCCTCGTAGTCCAAAGTGCGCGAATAGTGTGGGTAGGAAGTAGTTCTGTCCGAGTTTGCTTGTGCGGGGAACATAGCCGACGTTATTGCCCACGCAAAGCAGGCTTGATCATTGTTTTTCATATTCACAACCGCCTTCTTCAGTAGAATTTGTCTGGGTAAAGGGATGTAAGAAGACGCTCTCAGCGGATTGTACTTGTTAAATCTCTGGTGGTCCGCCGACGCCAAGCAAATATCCGCCGCCGCCGCCGCCGTCGTGACGCCCCGACGCCCGCCGCCGCCGCCGATACCAAGGGCCCTACTGACGCCGCCCAAGGGAGCCCTCTCGACGTCCTTGACGTCGCCATTGCCGTCATTACCGTCGCCGCCGCCGCCGCTGCTCTCACCGCTGCCGCCGACGCCCGTCAAGGCCAAGCGCTCGATATTTGCCACGCCGTCGCCTAGATGAACGCCGCCGCCTTCATCCTACTCTAATTATTACTATTTTCTTTTGTATTCAGGACTGAATGAGAGAGCGAATGTTTTGTATTGTTGTTTATATTCAGGTCTGAATGTGTGTGTGTTAGCGTTGCCCTAGTTTTAGATATATATCTGTAAATGTTTTAACGTCTTTTTTGTCTTTTTTTTAATATACATTATTTTAAACACGCTACGACTTATTTCTCACCGTGGTCCACAATTTTGTCTGTGTTCAGGCTGCAGTGTCTTGGTTTGCATGAACAAACGGAGATTAGGCTCCGCCCTCTGATCGCCGACCAAGCACCGCCCCCGAGCAAGCGTGACAGTATGTATATCCATTGAACATAATACATAATGTTACGTGACAATTGTATATCCATTGGACATAATGTTACGTCATCCTCTCCTCCTCTGAGGGTGAACCCGTTATCTCACCCTATTCCAATTTGCTTCCGGGGGTAAATTGAAACCCAGATTCCAAGGACCATTTGAAGTAACACACTGTCTTCCTAACGAAAGGTATGCTTTGAAACGAGTAACTGGACGCCAATGGACAACCGTAGCTGCACACGAACAGTTGCGCCCATGGCCTCAATAAAATATTTCTGGTATGTACAGTTTCAATAATTACGTAAAGATAGTGATAATAACAACTGAATCAAATCAACAATATAACGAATAAAAAGAGAATAAAAGAAATATAAAAGCAACGGCTAGTACCATGAGTAGATGGGTACGGAACCGGTCGCACATCATGTGAACAAATAAACATGGGTAGTACTCAAAATGTACGTAACCATGACATGCAATTAAGGTCCCTGGTAGGAAGTTAAAATATAATCTACCAGGCTAGGTCTCCACGATGTACTTTTGTACATAGCTGGAAGAGAGGTCTCACTCTCACTCTCTATCTCTTTTATTTTCATCAAATGTACGATTTCATTTATTTAATATCATTTCTTCCCTTCGTTTATTCAACCCTTTTTGAATTGGTGCGAGGACGCCCCATAGTCAGGAAGGCCGTGTTAGCATCATCCGAGTTCCCACGATGAAAGCTAGACTAAACACCGATAACCTAAACTAAACATAAACACCGATAAGCTAGGGCATCTTGAAATGTACTATATGAGTCAGTCTTCTGTAAAACTGTGTAGCGTATTGTCTTTACGCCATCTTCTGTAATTAAAAGTTAATAAAAGCCATCATGAGTAATTAAAAATTAATAAAAGCCATCATATCTAATTCATTTTGTTATGGTTGTCAATTTTAGACTTATAACCAGAGTATTAGATTTATCTGCCTTGGTAAAACAACTGTGTTGCCGAAACTATAGTCGCAATCTGTGCAAAATAAAGTGATAGAAAAACAAAGTTAGTGTTTTAATTATATTTTTGATTATGATTAACTATCACAAAGTAACTGCCAACTCAATCCAATATCTTTAATTAATGAAACAATCAGTGAAATTGCTAAAACTCTGCGTCACGAAATAGCAACGCTGAGTGGTTCTCAACGCGAGTACGTTCCGCGACATCCGCGAACCCGTTCACGTTCTCATTCGCGAAATAACAGAAACCGTCAAACGAACAATAGTGGCATATGTTGGTATCATGTACAATTCGCAAGCGGTGCTCGCAAGTGTACAGCACCATGTGCGTATGATTCGGGAATAAGCGAAACTTCGCGCTACCATACACTTGCTTGCGCAATTTCCGAATGTTATACGACCAAGTGGCACACCGACTCCTGTCAAACACTCGACTCAACACCATATTCAAACGACGCCTGGACCTACGGTATATAGCAACTTGCTATTAGCAAGCCCCGAAGACTTGCACCGGACAAACTACGTACGGCGAAAAACGAATTCGAAACACTCATCAATGCAGGAATCGCTAGGCCATCAAAGAGTAGCTGGTTGTCACCTCTCCATATGGTGCCAAAAAAGGGTGACGAATGGAGACCATGTGGTGATTACCGGGCGCTTAACGCGAGGACCATTCCCGATAGGTACCCGGTACCACAAATAGAAGATTTTACGCAGGATTTACACGGCAAAACTATCTTTTCAACCATCGACTTGGTCCGAGCATTTTACCATATACCTGTAGCACCAGAGGATGTACCAAAAACAGCAATGAACACGTCCTTCGGTCTCTTCGAGATGCTATACATGCCTTTTGGACTTCGCAACGCAGGTCAGAGTATACAGAGACTTGTTGACAAAACAATTCGCGATTTGAAATTTGTCATCAAAAATATCGACGATTTTTTAATTGCATCAACATCCGAAGAGGAACATGCAGATCATCTTCAGCAGTTACTCCAACGTTTTGAAGACCTCAGACTTGTGATAAACAATTCAAAATGTGTTTTTGGACAACCACGTATTAAATTTCTCGGCTACGAAGTGTCAAACGCCCCCTTGAAGAGAAAGTGGAAGCTATCAAAAATTACCCGAAGCCGGAAACCGCAAAACAACTACAATTTCTAGGAATGTTTAATTTCTACCGCCGTTTTATTCCAAACGCAGCACGATCCCAGGCTCCACTTAATGAATTACTACATGGAAATATCAAAAGGAAAAACTCCAATTAAATGGTCACCGGAAGCACTATCAGCCGTCGAAACATGTAAGAACAGCATTCCAGAAGCAACACTTCTGGCTCATCCACAGCCCAACACCCCATTAGCTCTAATTAGCGATGCATCCGACTTCGCAATTGGCGCCGTGTTGCAGCAATACATCGACAACGAATGGCAACCACCAGCATTTTTCTCGCGAAAACATAGCCCAGCAGAAACAAAATATGCAGCATATGATCGCGAACTACTTGGCACATATGCAGCAATTAAGCATTTTCGGCAGATAATTGAGGATAATGTTTTCATAATTTTCACCGATCACAAGCCAATTACATACGAATTTCAACCAAATATGTAAAAATGTTCACTTCGCCAATTAAGACACTTGGACTATATATCACAATTTTCTACTGATATTCGACACATATCCGGTAAAGATAACATCGTGGCTGACGTACTTTCAAGGATTAACGACGTGTCTACAGCAATCGATTTCGAAGCATTTTTAAAGTCCCAAGAAAATGATCAAGAACTGAAGTCTTTCCTAGACAATCAAAATACAGGACTTAAGTTGAAACGCGCGCAGATGGCTAAAACTAATTCATCTGTGTATTGCGATGTTACAACACAAGTTGCACGTCCTTTTTTGACTTCAGCTTTTCGACGTTCGGCTTTCACGTGATTACACGAATTGCCACATCCCGGAATAAAAGTATCAGTGAAATTAATAACCTAACGATACGTGTGGCCATCGATAAAATCAGATTGTAGAACTTGGGCTCGCAGTTGTATTTCCTGTCAACGATCTAAAATTTCTAGGCATGTCTCATCGCCAGTTGGTTCTTTCGTCTCACCATCATCCCGTTTTGAATATATTCATGCAAACCTCGTAGGACCTTTACCATATTCCCAAGGATTCAGATACTGCATGACATGTGTGGACCGTTTTACTCGTTGGCCGGAAGCATGGCCAATTGACTACATTGAAGCTACCACGGTAACGCGAACTCTTTTAGAAGGTTGGGTATCACGATTTGGAACACCCGTTCGAATTACCACAGATCAAGGACGCCAATTTGAGTCTTGTCTTTTTGAAGAGTTAAATCATTTATTAGGCACGACTCCTTTGAAAACAAGTTCTTACCATCCAGCAGCTAATGGAATGGTAGAACGATTCCAAAGGCAGTTAAAAAACGCGATCAAATCCGGACGAAACAACACGATGGACCTAAGTACTATCAGCGATATTACTTGGTATTCGAGCTGCATGAAGAGAAGGCTTAAATGCTACATCTGCCGAGTTGGTCTATGGAGAATCAGTGCGTTTACCACGTTAATTTCTTGCACCGCGCAAAAATTCGCAGCCAGAGTAAACCGCTGATTACGTTAAAGATCTACGACTCTTCTCCGAACTTACACCGAGGACGGAACAAAACATGGAAAACATCACACATTTATTTTCAAAGAACTCTTTAAGTGTGACAAAGTGTTTGTGCTTAGTAATTTAAGTAAATCGTTGAAACAGCCTTTTGAAAGGCCTTTTCAAGTTATAAGTCGGAGTGCTAAAACGTTTATTGTTTCAATTAAAAGTAAAAACACCATCGTATCAGTAGACCGCTTAAAGCCAGCGTATGTAATAGCAGACGACGATTCTTCAAAACACGTTTCCACATATAAAATTAATAAAGAAACTAAAAAATCTGAAAGCACACCAGGGGAACCAAAGAAAAACCGCCCAAAAAGAAAAGTACGATTCCATGATTATTTTCGTTCCCCTATTCATTATTAATGTATAATTTGCTGTTTCAATAAATGTTGAATTTTGTTTTACATGTTTAATTTTTTATTATATGTATATATGTATGTGTTATGTCTATTTTTATAATCTGTAATTGAACGCATCTACACATTTCCCATGGTAACTGCAATTAGACGCCTCTTTATAATGCTTGCAAATTCTTTTATGTTTTCTCATGCTTAATGTGCTTACTGGAAAATAATATCATACCAACTGTATTTTTATTAATCGATTATTATCTATTCTAGCTTCAGACTAGGCCTGGTTAAGATCTATTTTAACCTTGTATATTATTTTAATAAAGTGTGTTTTTTTTAAAAAAACCTTTTTATTTAAAAAGGAACATAACAAATTGGCGCAGTCAGTAGGATTGTCTCGCAATCGCAGAAGGCAATCCGAATATAAATTTCCGAAATAACGGGAAGTGAAAAAAATAAATAATAATAAACAAATAAATTTTTCATAACAAAAAAGTCTTGTGAAGCGGCAGAGTATTGTGCGGTCTGTTAATAACAAACCTTTTGGACAATCCAGTTTTGTTTTGCCTTCAAGACGTGACGAAATCGACGAAGGGAGAAGCCAAAAATTGGTATTCCACCTGAACGCCCTGCCGTTTATCTATGATCTTGCAACTGTTATTCTGTAGCATCTTGGCATCAAACAAAAGTATATTTTTTGAATTTCTTTTCTTTTACAATTAAATCATTATGAAGCAAGAGGGAGAAAGTCATTCTAACACTTTCTCACGACGAGAACTGACTGATTTAATACCAACTTTTAATGGAGATAATATTCCTCTCCATCCATTCACAGAAAATGTGGATTTTATTTTTAGTAATTGCGAACCGTTAGATACTCCTTATTTTGTAAGGCTCCTAACAAAACTTACGGGTAGAGCTGGTAAAATAGTTCTCTCCAAATGTGTTTACGATTGGAATGATATCAAAATACATCTTGAAAATAATTTTGGTTTTGAAAAATCAACGGAAGGTTTAGTTGACGATTTATTTCGTTATTGTCCTAAAAGAAATTCCAATGTAAAAGATATTAATAATAAAATATATCTAATATGAGATAATTTGGTTGTTTCCGCGATTAACGAATTAGAAACAGATGTCAAAGCCGACGCTGTTGCTGATTTCATTAATAAACTTGCAAAAACAGTGTTTTTAATGAATATAAATAGTGATTTGGAAATAGCCGTTTTGCCATCCAAGCCTACAACTTTGGAAAAAGCTTACGTTTTGGCTAACGAATTAGAAAAACAATTAAAAGAAAGGCAAGAACGACCAAAATTTAACGAATTTAAAACCAAAACCAAACTTGAAAAAAATCAGTTTAAACCAAATCAGAATAAATTTAAAAGTAGTTTTCATCAATCACCTGAAAATGCACCGAAACCCGGTACATCCTTTGAAAGAAAAAGTAACGACATTAACAAAAATAGACAAAGCTTTTCTGGTTTACCATTTAGAGGGTTTCCGAAACCACAAATAAAGTCAGTGGAATCTGAACCTATTATTAACGTTTCAGACTCCGAAAGTGAAACCGAAAATGTTATAATTGTAACTTAATTAAAATTTCTGGTATCAATTCAAAATATTTTGAAACGTTAGGGTCTTTAAAAACAGAGTTCCGAGGGAAAACAGTAAAATTTCACGTTGCTGACATTGACATAAATTTTGATGGAATATTGGGTATCAATTTTCTACAAGAACTTCAAAGCACTATCGATCTCTCATCTAACGAAATTATATTTCCCGATAACAAACCAATTCCAATTCATATAAAAAAAGAAGTTAAAATTATTTATACATTTAAAATCCCACCGCGATGTGAACAATTTGTAGAAATTAAAACTAACTATAAAGTAGGCATAGAAGGTATGCTTCCTAAACAAAATATTAACGACAAATTATTAATTCCTCAATGTCTCGACAAAGTAGACACTAATTCAAAAATCCGAACAAGTTTAATTAATATTTCTGATAAAGAACAAACGTACAAATTAGTAAGGTAAAAATGTATAAAAGCCCTAAAAATTTATGTAGAATAAATTCCTTAGGTAATTCAGCTAATAAGAATAGGTTATACAAACTACTTTCCAAAGGGCAATGAACACAGTTCTCACCGTTCTTTCTCCTAAACAATGTCTTGTCTATTTAAACGACATCGTTATTTTTGGTAATTCACTAGAAGATCACAAAAATCGTCTAAGAAATGTATTCAAACGATTACGAGAATACAATCTGAAAATCCAGGTAGACAAGGGTGAATTTTTAAAACGAGAAACGGAATTTTTAGGACATGTAATTTCTTCAGGAGGAATCAAACCAAACCCAAAAAAATTGAAACCATAACAAATTTCCCGATACCAAAAACGCCACGAGATATAAAGTCATTTTTAGGCCTTACAGGTTACTTCCGGAGATTTATATCAAATAATGCAAAAATCGCAAAACCTCTTACTTTACTACGAAAAAAAGAAACAGAATTTGTATGGTCCGAAGATTGTCAAAATTCTTTTAATACCCTTAAAAATAATTAAACCAAATCACCCATAATACAATACCCACAATTTGAAGAAGAATTTATTTTGACTACTGATGCTTCTCAGTATGCTATTGGTGTAACTCTATCACAAGGTCCCCTTGGGAAAGATTTACCGGTTGCATACGCAAGTAGAATTCTAAATTTTGCAGAAACACGCTATTCAACAATTGAAAGAGAATTGCTTGCTATAGTTTGGGCAACCAAACATTTTCGGCCCTACCTATACGGTAAACATTTCAAAATTGTAACCGACCATCGACCTCTCACGTGGTTATTTAATATCAAAGATCCTGGTTCCCGGATTATGAGATGGCGACTCAAGCTGGAAGAATATGATTACGAGGTAATTTATAAAAAAGGAAGTCTAAATAAAAATGCTCATGCTTTATCTCGAATAAAAATTGAAAACGAAATTCAAAATTACACTCATCCAATTAACGCGTTAGAAACGAATTTTCCTGAAGGCATGGATTACGATATATTTTTGAAAGACGAATGAGTTTACCAAAATGAAAAAGCAACCGTAGGTAAATTTTCCGACAAAAACCACACATGAGATTTTGTTCCATTTAGACGATTTAAAGAAAGTAAATTATATTTTATACGATACAGATTATCCCGCGTTTGACGAAAATATCGAACTCAAACAGTCCAAATCTAATCCAAATCTTAGTTATATCATTAACAAATATGATAACATTTTAGTAATTTTAAATCTAATGTCTTGTAATGATCTTCTTAGATTTACTATTTCTGAAGAAGTAAGCAAAAACATTATTCCGATAACTTATCTTAAATTATTTTCCCAAAAACAAAAAAATCCAAATTAATGTGACATACAAATATTCCGACGACCCCGAAAACAAAATGAAAATAATTTCTATGTACCATGATCCTCCAGCGTATGGACATAAAGGAATTACTGAAGTTTGTAACAAAATTAAGGAATATTTTGATTGGTTAGGATTAAAAGAAGATGTCTGTAAATATATTAACAATTGTGAATATTGTCAACGGAACAAAACGGTAAGAAGGTCTTATGAAAGCCCTATGACTATTACAGAAACACCATCATATCCTTTTGAGCGCATTGACGTGGACACAGCCCAAATTTTTGTATCCAAAAAACAGAAAAGAACCGCATTAGTTATCCAGGACCAACTTAGTAAATTTATTCAAGTGTATTTATTAAATGATAAATCAGCTGCAGAAATAGCAAATTGCATTTTAAAATTTATTTCTATCTTTGGTATACCAAAAAGGTTTCACTCTGACCAAGGTGGTGAATTTTTTAATAAAATATTAGCTAAAGTTGAAAAGGAGCTATTTATTTATCACACATACACAATAGCTTATCACCCAAAAAGTAAAGGAGCGGACGAAAGAGTAATAAGAACTTTGACACTTTTGCTACTCTAATCGATTCCAATAAATATGATAATAATCATGAAGCCTGAATATCCAATGCTGTCTTATCTTATAATTGTTCCATTAACAATAGCACTAAACTAATCCCATACAAGACGTTATACGGTATTAAACCACGCAATTAATTCCTCAGGATAAATTAATAAATGAAAAATCATCTGAATCATATTTGGCAGAGAGAAAAGGTACACTATCACAATTACACGAAATACCTCAAAACAATCAAACAGAATGGAAATAAAAGGCAAAACAATTACACGATTCTAAAATTAAAACACCAATACCAACATACAGAGTAGAAGATAAAGTTTTCTTAAAAAGTTAACTTTTAAATAAACAAGGCGAATGTAAATGGTTAGGCCCATATCAAATAATAGAAATTATTAACGATAAAAACATTAAAATAAATAAGAAAACAAAAAACAAAGATACCACAATGGTTAATATCGAGAAAATTAAACCATATAAATGTATCTCTTTTGCAGATGCGCAAGCCTAGATATCGAAACGATAGAACTTCCGAACACCGAAGTTTACCTTCATCCAAAAGGACAATTACTGATATCTGACACTCCTTATACTATTCTCATTTATGAAAATATAAGGCCATTATTTTCTAACTTTTATACAATAAAACATTATTACTTTCAAATTCAAAATTTCGAATTTAAATTAAATAAATTACACTTTTCTTTGAATCACGCAACCACTCTTGGAATAACAATAACAAAATTGGAAATGGACTAACAAGGAATTCAATTCTTATTGCCTTCCAAACGTATTAAAAGAGGTTGGTTCAACATTTTTGGAAGAGGTTTACACACATTAATTGGCACATTGGATGACAATGATGCTATCAAATACGATAAATTAATATCAAAATTACAAAATTCAATCAAGAACACTCTTTAAATTTTAAATGAACAAAGCCATCTTACACAGATATTTTTATCAAACTTTAACGAAACAATTAACAAAGTTAAAACTAACGAAAAAACTCTTCAAGAAATTTTAATTACGATAGCTAAATTAGTAAAAAATAATTCGAATGAAACTCGCGAAAATACAGTAGTACATATGCTTAACGTAGTAACTTTGCTTATAGAGATTACAGATTTAGTTCAGAAAGAAGCATCTAACATTTTGGAATCACTTTCTTATGCAAAAGCAGGAAGTTACATCCATCAATTCTTGATCATGATCAGTTAAAAGTTGATCGATTATTATCTATTCTAGCTTCGGACTAGGCCTGGTTAAGATCTATTTTAACCTTGTATATTATTTTAATAAAGTGTGTTTTTTTTTAAAAAACCTTTTTATTTAAAAAGGAACATAATTGAAATTTTTTATTATATGTATATATGTATGTACATGTATACTTAGTATTTTCTTTTGTATGTAAAATAAAACGTATTCTTGTTTGTTTTTTATTTATTAGATTTACGGGATTAACTCCCCTTAAATCGTAAATTAACTTAATGTAGATAGACACAAAATATAATGCTAATTATGAAAAATAAAGGAAAATGCCCATATAAATGTTAGTTGTTGTTCACTAATTTACAACAAGAAAAATAAATATCATTATGACCAGTAATGGAGGAAAGAGTTCAATTAAGTATTTTCAGGCAGGTGACTAAATAACACTGTTATTTATATGATTATTCTATAACTAATAAGGCATTCTTGGCTTTAGTTTTAAATTCACTGAACGAATCATCAAACCAATCTATCCTATCAGATATTTTATTTCCCAATGACATTATTCTGTGCATAGTGGATTTTGGTTGCATAGCACAATCGACTGCAAAGTTACATTTTCTTTCCCTCAACATTCTACCTGGAAAATATAATTTTACAGAAGCAAGCAGGTCTGGGCAGTCTACGTAATTGCGTAAAATTTTATAAAGAAATAATACATCATTATATTCCCTGAGAGATGCTAATGTTGGTAAATTAAGTTTATTAGCTATAAATGAGTAACTATGGGAGGACGAGGCCATGGGGCAGTGCAGTCTAAACGACATGAATCTCAAAAATCGATGTCTTATTGATTCAATCCTCTTTGAAAGATAGTCTTGGGATGGCGACCAAACCTGAGAAGCATGCGATAAAACTGATTGGACGAGTGTTGTATAAAGTAAAACTTAAGTCCTAGGATCTCTAAACTCTGAGCCATGTCTCATTATAAAGTGTAGGTTTCTGGAAGCTTTATTAACTATATAGTTAATATGAGAAGCAAATTTAAGTCTTGTGTCAAAAATAACTCCCAGGTCATTTATCTCGCTCACTTTATGTAGAGGACATCCATTTATATTATAAGTGTAATCAACTGAAATCCGACCAACAGTGAAAGTCATATAGCAGCATTTTTCTACATTTAATGTAAATCCATTACCCGTAAACCATTCATATAGCCGATCTAGGTCACTCTGGAGCTCCTCAGCTTCGCTCATTGTAGTCACTCTCCTAACTATTTTAGTGTCATCTGCAAAGTTTAAAAGAAAATACTAGCAGGGGGTAATGTATTAACTGTATTTTTAGGAGGAGCCGCGATTGTAAAGTTTTACCGCAGACAAATATTGCTTATTGGTAATTAAATCGAATAGTTACAGCAGGTATACATTTTTGTGAAAACCAAATGGTTGGAAATTTTGTACACTCGCCTATCGCTTAGTGATCACGTGTATAGACCCTTCAGGTCGGAGCTGATGTACGCTGGTACCCAGAAAAGATACCTGCTGTATACTTATATACAACTAGGAACAGACGTTTGGTAACTGCACCCCTGCTAGCATCTCGTTCTTGCAAATAAAAATTATTAAAAGTTTTCAGTAGTGCTTCTTCAATACGCGCATGTACGACCCCTCATTGTAGTAATTGGGAAGAGCTTCGAAGAACATCTACGCATCCTAGAAACAATATTCCAGCGATTGCGTGAAGCTAACTTAAAACTCAGCCCAAAGAAGTGTCATCTGTTCCGTGAGGAAGTTTCATATTTGAGACGTGTGGTATCTGCAAACGGTGTGGCTGTAGAACCAGAGAAGATTAAATCAGTCAAGGAATGGCCAGTACCTGAAAATATCCATGATGTAAGAAGCTTTCTGGGTTTGTGCATGTATTACCGCCGTTAGCCAATATCGCCAAACCTCTGACTCGCTTGACCGAAAATGACTAACCCTTCCATTGGGATGAAGATTGTCAGAACGCCTTTGAAACACTAAAGCAAGCCTTAGTTACAGCCCCGGTACTTGTTTATCCTCGGCCTAATAGAATGTTTATCATTGATACGGACGCCAGTGATGTGGGAATAGGTGGAGTTCTCTCCCAAATGCAGGACGGCCAAGAAAGAGTGATCGGCTATTGTAGCAAAACCTTGTCGAAGGCTGAACCTAATTACTGTGTTACTAGAAGAGAACTATTGGCCGTGGTTAAAAGCCTGGAACATTTTTATAAATACTTGTATGGACGGAAATTCATTCTGCGCACCGATCATGCAGCTTCAAGAATCCGGAAAGTCAAGTCACTCGGTGTATTGAGAAGCTACAAAAGTACGACTTTGATATGGAACACCGACCCAGAGCAGAACATAAAAATGCCGATGCCATGTCCAGAAGACCATGTCATGAGAGCTGTAACCAGTGTGGCCGAATAAAGAAGAATGT
Source organism: Agrilus mali (assembly GCA_029378335.1). Classification (NCBI taxonomy): domain Eukaryota; kingdom Metazoa; phylum Arthropoda; class Insecta; order Coleoptera; family Buprestidae; genus Agrilus; species Agrilus mali. The sequence continues at coordinate 15,148,803 of CM055660.1, forward strand.
TGAAAAAGTTTGACGTGTAACAGTAATTGACGAACAGTGGTCAGATGAGAACATAAAACAAGACCAAGAAGCCGATCCCGATTTGAAACTAATAATTGAATGGAAGATGGAACAAAAACGATCGACGTGGTAGCAAGTCTCTTTCTGTAACCAAAATGTAAAATCGTTGTGGGTTCAGTGGATTCAATCACACTAGAAGATGGCATCCTAAAGCGTGTTTTGGAAAATCCAGAAGGGAATGAAGATAGGAAGCAGCAGATTATCTCTAGGAGTAGAGTCAATGAAGTGTTGCGCTGTCTTCATGATGGAACATCTTGGTGGCCACTTTGGTGTAAATAAGACGCTTGGGAAAGTACGGAACGATTTTATTGGGTGAATTGTAAAGAAGACGTGAGTAACTGGTGCAAGAGATGTACCACCTGTGCTGCGAGTAATGGACCACAGAAACGACCGAGGGCGCCAATGCGCCAATACAATGTTGGCAGCCCTTTTGAAAGAATTGGGATCGATGTGGCAGGCCCATTCTCAGAATCCAAGAATGGGAACAAGTATAATATAGTAGTTGTTATGGACTACTTCACAAAGTGGGTTAAAGCCTATGCCCTTCCGAATAAAGAAGCAGAAACAGTAGCTGAGGAATTAATAAGTAGCTGATTAGCCATTTCGGGGTTCCCCTGAAGTTACATTCGGACCAAGGAAGAAATTTTGAGTCAGCTATATTACAGGGAATGTGCTAGGAATCAAGAAGACTCGGACTACTCCACTGCATCCACAATCGGACGGTATGGTGGAAAGAATGAACCGAACGATGATTAAGTATCTCGAAGGTAGTGACGAATCACCAAAGAGTTTGGGACCGATATTTGCCACTATTTTTAATGGCTTATCAATCGGCTGTTCACGAGACTACTGGCCAAACACCTGCCAATATCCTCTTTGGCAGGGAGTTACGCCTACCTTGTGACCTTAAATTTGGCTGCAAACCTGGAGATGATCTGGCTGGAGAAGATTACGTCACTAAACTTCGTAAGAGACTTGAAGAAATTCATAAAACGATCTAGCGGAACTGAATATACAACAAATATAATTCTGCTCCTACTGGAAAAAAAGTTAAGACTGGGGCACGCAGTATACCTTGACAATTTTTATAGCAGTGTAGAGATTGCTACAAAATTGTTGAAATAGGAAGCTTATTGTACCGGAACATTAAGAGAAAGAAAAAGTAATCAGACCCAATACAATATGCAAAAGGCTGAATATTAAGCTTTGTTCTCTTTACGTACTCGATATGGTCTTCGACTTGTTGTAAGCATTTTGCTAGTAACGGGAAAAAATTTTGCCAGTCTTTCATAGTAAACCTTTCTGATCCGTTTTTTGTAACCACTCGGGTAGTTGGTACAAAAAAGGCGTATGTATAAAGTTAAAAATGCTACAGCATCTCGAGAACCTAAAAAGGAGATTTTACAGTTTAGAAGCTCATATTAACTCTATTGAGACTTTCTGTCTTCAATTGCTCTCCATGCTTTTAACTCATAAATTAACGCTTTCACGTTATTATCATGCGATAAAAAGTGTATTACTTTCTCGACATACTTTGGCCAAACATGTAGGAGACCATCTCAATTTTTAAATGATATGCCAAAATCTATGTCAATCTGTAAAGAAATTAAAATTAGGTTATAAACTACATGCGTCTACATACTAATCTAAAATCTGTCGGACACTAATAAAGTTGACATTTATTAATACAGCAAAATCTCTTTATTGTTTATGTTCCAAAATTATGTCGCTTATACGGAAACCGTGAATATGGAATGATTTGTATGGAAATATAGGTTACAACGTAAGAAAATAAAATAAAATTAATAAAAATAAAATCTATTTAATCACAAATAACAGATGGATGCATATATAAAGCATAACAGAACTATTCCAAAAGTATCATTATTATTTCTTATTGCTTGAATTATTTGTTATAAAATATTTTGTAATGTTTTCCTGTTTTGCCGCTTTTAAAAGGCCTTTTCATTTCATCGGTCAGATTTTTTACAGCGAATGTCATCTTATCACAGTTAGTCGAAGCTTCAAGTCGGCTTTACTTAAATCTTCATCATGTCATTGAAGCAGCTCTTGAATGTCAGAATCTATCTGTTCAAAACCATTCTGACATATGCCATTAGCAACTTGCACTATCGTGATGTTTCAATTGGTTCAGATCCCTCAACATGATTGCAATGTGTGTTGCTTAGGCTCTTGTAACGATTCTCGCTCACGTCAGAATCACATTTCATGGTATCTAGAATATTTCTAAACGTTCGCCTTATGTAAAAGAGTTTGAAAGCCTGAATTATTCCCTGGTCCATTGGTTGAAGTAAAGCCGTCGTGTTCGGAGGCAAAAATAGGGATGTCTTGTCAACAATAAACACTTAATTCGGTTTGTATCTACCGTCAGTTATCAACTTTAAATATTCTTCTGGGTATCCAGCTGCTGCTCCTGTATCTGAAGCTACAGTTTCTCCAACAATTTTTGTGCAATGCAGTGATTACTGCATCTTTAGTTTATTGGTCCAACCTACCGATGCTTGAAATACTCCTTCACTATTAGGTTCTATAAAATGTGCGTAAAGACACTTTGCATTTTCACGGGTTAAAGAACTCGATAGAGACACTCTTCTCTGGTTACAGTCTTCTGTCCACAATGATAAAGCACTCTCCATTTTCTCAATTGCTGGATCACGAACAATTTTTGGTGACATCGATGTAGAAGCTGAATAAATCCTTATTTTGTCTTCGGATTTCATGATGGATTGCACCGTTGATTCATTGACATCAAACAACAGTACTATGGATGCGAACGACTCGCCAAGGCGTAACCAGCCAGTTCTCCTTGGGAACTAATTTTTGTGGGATTTTTTTCGACATTGCAATGAAACTAGGTGAAGATGACGCGTGCTGTTTAGTCGAAAGTCATGCAACAAATAATAAGTTGAAATAATCAAACAAGCAAGATTGCAGCGACGGCGGCACATTTCAAAGGATTAGACCCCACATGCGATTCAGCGGTAGCGATATTCTAAATTTCAAGACACACCTCTAAAAGGTGGTGCCGGCAAAGTCGGCTTTTATCAAAGAAATGTTGCTTAACACAAATAATTGTTAACTTGTTTTGCTTATATTTTAGACTCGATGTGTTTTGGTGATAGGACGAAGAAAATGAACTAACACGGAAACGGTAAACTATTTAATTAACAGCAAAAATACATGCAAACTAAAAATTAAACGTAGAGTTGGAAATTGAAATAGAAGATATGAAAAATGGATCAAAACTAACTATGGTTTGAAAATTAGGAAAACAGGAAGAAAGATAAGAAAGGGTTTAAAATATGAAAGTGAAAGTAGAGAATCTACGAAAAAGTAGTAAAATTTGGAAATGCCGATAGTAAGAAATACAGAGAAATAGAGATTCAACACAAATTTAACGAAGAACCCCATAATAAAATAGCAATTAGACAGAAGAATTGCAGACGTCATGCAGTTAGTACAAGGAGTTAAATTGTTAAAGGGCTATTAGGAAAGTACTTCGACAATTAAATTATCATTAAAAGAACAATAGGTACAGAGCAGGTGAAGAGACAGTATAGAAATACAATTGCAAGAAAATAATATTCACACATTTACGTACACAAATGAAATTACATTTTACAAAAACACAAAACGTTAATAAAACATGTGATCGCCATAATATTTTAATGTCTGCTTGTTCGTTTTTGTATATTTATTTATTTTATTATTGTTTTATTTAATTAACTTTATACGGACTTTCATCCATTTACATAAATCCTATAATGATAATAGTAGTGTCACATAGTGCTCATATTTTTCCAAAATAATATTTCCTTTTAATTGTTTTTCATTTCTTTAATTACATTTGTTTTAATTTAAATATGCAACGTATTGGTTTTACGAAACAAGGAACATGGTCTTGATGGGTTGACACGCGGTGGTGGTAATGAACCCATAGGGTAAGTAAATAGCTTGGGCTGATTACGAGTGCAACTTATGCAATTGTGTATCACTCGTTTTATCTGATTTTTACCATTAATCAACCAAAAGGACTTCCGTACGGCATACAATGTAGCTTCCGTACCGGAAAGGTAATTTTGTAAATGTCTTTGAAAAATTATTAAGTCGTTAACATGGTGCGAACGGGGTAGCAATATCGGATGTGTTTCGGAATAGGGTAAATTCGCCCTACTGATACGACCGCCTACTCTTACGATTCCGTCCGCATCGATGAATGGGTTTAAAGGTAGCAGTTTACTTTCAGACGGTAATTGTTTACTTGTCTTCAAATAATTAATTTCTCTGCCAAATGCTTCGAGTTGAACCATTTTTGTTATAGAATTCATTGCAGATTGGATTTCCATGGCTGTGAGATAGAATCTTTGCCAAAACGTAAACAATATGCGATCACCCTTTTTAATTTATTAAAGGAAGAAAATATTCTTATCACTTCGTTGTCGGTTGAGGTTGAAAATAACACAATATTAGAACGGATTTCGGGGATTTCGTTGACAGGTGTTAAGATATTTTTCGGCCAAATTTCTTCGGTGTCGCTTAGCTATGCAGGTCCAGATTGCCACATGTTTTTTATTAATTCGTTGGGTAATTGTCCTCTGGATAAAATATCTACAAAGTTATCGGCTGATGGAACATACCTCCACCAATCTGATTTTGTCAGTTCTTGTAGTTCTGTAACCCGATTCGCCACGAAGGTTTTTAATGTATTAGTTGCCCTTTTAATCCAATGCAACGCAATTTCATTTAGCTGGACTGTGTAAATAATACAATCTTTGTCAGCATCCCATAGAACACCCAAGGTTTTTATTGTCGAATCTGCTTCAAGTGCTAATTTTCGGTTAAAAAATTAGGAATCGATTCCTTCTATAAATCGATTATCATTAGAACACCATTGGCGTAGATGAAAACCTCCTCTTTGCAGTACCTGAATTAGATCATCGCGTAATTGAAGGGCTTCATTAAGGGTTTCTGCTCCTGTTAGTAAAATATCCATATAAAAATCATTTTTTATGATAATTAGTGGCCTTCAGAAATTCCCCTACTTCATCCCTTGCCAGCTGATGAAGTGTACGAACCGCTAAAAAGGGGGATGATGTCATTCCAAACATTTTCTCTATATTAGCGGAAAGCACAAAACGGTGAGTACGCATTCTTAACATTATAGAGATGAGGTTATCTTGGATTGTAGGTTCTGCTAAAAGTGTGTCATTTAAAGACACTCCTGTTGTGGTTTTCGCAGAACAGTCAAAGACTACGAGTAATTTCGTCGTAGTGCTTGATGTTTTGATTACCGCGTGATGTGGCAGATAGTAACCGTCGCCGTCGGTTTCCTCATCATTGGTTAATACCTCGGTGATATATCTGCGATCCTTGTATTGCTTCAAAAAATTGGATTAGTCTTGTTTTAATTCTTCGTTTCGATTAAATTTTCTTTCTAGTACATTTACTATTATCTATCATTATAGCCATGAAGTGCTGTTCGGTAGGATTCGCCTGATTCCCCTCGCGTTCATTTAGTGGTAATTTAATGGTATATTTATTAATATTTTAAAATATTTTTCGCACAATTTTTCCTCTGCTGTCCGGTGCTGTACTGCAGGCGTTTCTTGTAATTTCCAGAATTTTTCAATAAGACCATCTAGTTGTATGTTGTCATTCGAATAAGCCGAGAGGTTGCAAACAACTGAGTCGTTGGTTTTATGATTTTGGTATATTTCTCCGGCAATAATCGAACCTAGACGAGTCTTTTGTAGTATAGGACCCGCAGATGGATTTTTCTTGGTTTTGAGAATTGCACATGTTTGACATACGCATAGTAAGTAATAAAACAAGCCCGCGCCGATTAATATGTCGACTGCGGCTGGCTTATGAAATTCAGGGTAAGCTAACATATAGTTCTTAGGGATTTCAAGAAGTTGTCTATTGATTTGATTAGTTGGAATAAAACTTGTTATTTGCGGTATAGTTAAAAGGTTTAAATTTGTAGAATAGGATCCGTCCCGCGATGATATAGTGGCTGTTATCATATGAGTCGTCTTCGTGAAGGTATTATTAAGACCTACAACCGGAGTGTTGATTTCGTTGGTTGGTAGATGCAACATATTGGCTATCGATTTGTAATAAAATGGGATTGTGATCCCGAATCTAATATAGCCCTACACTTATGGTTATTTCCGCAAATGTCGGTAATGTAAATAACTCCAGTTGACAGTAAAACTTCAGTTGGGAAAGTGGAAACAGATGTAAGCGTCTTAGGCTCGAAACTCGTTAAAGGTTTAGATTCTTGGATATTAATTGGTGGCTCCGTTCCTTCCTCGTGCGAATGATGTCTTGATTTGTCATTATTCTGATGTGGTTGACTACTTTAACAAAATTATTACTTAGGAGGCTTGAAATTAATAATAGTTAGTTATAAAAAAAATTTAAAATTAAATGAGAGAGGTTCACCCAGACAACGTGAAGCACAAAACACGAACAGAAAAACACACACACACACGTCTCGTCGGTGCCAAGGATCGAGGAAGAAGACCACGAGCACCGACCGGAAAATTTTTCAACGATCCTTCCATCGATCGCTTAGTCCTGCGCGAAGGTTGTTAGTCTTGATGATAAGACGGAAGGTTGATCAACATTAGGAAGAAATCAATAAAACCGAACCAAGACAAACACAATCTGAATCAAAATAAGTAAAACTTTAGTAACGGAAAAAAAAACGTTACACTACGTGGTTTATGTACTTCTCGTATTTTCTCGTTCCTTCCGCTCTCAGTTGAAGCCTGGCCTATTCGGTTAAGAAATGATACCATATCCTTAAGCTTAGGCATTTCGGTATCTGGCAAAGAGTGTTCCTATTCTTTACGCGTACCTTTATATCCAACTTTTCATAAATAATGTAAATTATTATCGAATCCCACTCGTCTGTCGGCTGTTTAAGGGACTTTAGCGATCTTAGGTGTTGCTGTACATTATTTATAAGTTGTCTTAAGCTAGAAGGAGAATCGCGTTGAATCGGAGGAAGTGTAAAAAGAAGAGAAAGGTGACGAAAGATAATTACTCGTGTGCTGTTATATAATTCAGTGAGTAAATTCCATGCTTCTTGATAATTGCTAGATGTTGTGGCATCTGCTGCTTCACCACTCAAACATGACCTCAGGTATTGTAGTTTCTGCACAGGGTCGAGAGATTCTTGATTGTGAATAAGGGAATCAAACGCGTCCTTAAAGGCAGTCCATTTTTCCAGTGATCCATCAAATGTGGGCAAATTAAGTGTCGATAGCCGCACATTAGATATTTGGCTGTTTCCTGAGGATGATGGTGTTTGCGGTGTTGGCGGATTGTAGTTTTCATTGCTGGGCTCTAAAGCTAAAGGCTAATGCAGTTAATTCATAAAATACCTCTTCAACTTCGATTCGGTGTTGAGGTTCACCTTCGACCGTAGGATCCAATTCTTCTAATTGTTGTCGTATGGTGTCGTTGTAAATCGCGATAATTTTTTGTTGAAGGGAATGTTTGCGTTAGGAATTTGCGAAAGGCTGTTTGCTGTGACTTAATCACGGTTGCTATGGTTGTTTCAGAAGACATGGTAGATAGCGAAGCGATACAAGTTGTGGGTTAAGGAAATTAGGTAAATCGGTAAATCGAACAGACAAGGAGCCTACCTTGATTGTAGATTGAGAACGAAGGTTGTTAATCCTGGATTTCCTCGAAGATTTCCAATCCAGATGCAATGGTTGGTGGTACAAGTAGGTAATTCAAGGGTGATTGGTTGAACACACGTGCTGAGACAGAAGTTCACTTGTTGGATTTTTTACCGATACTTCACTAATTGGTAGTATTACACAAAACGAAGCGAAAGTTCACTCGATTGAAGTAAATGGTTTTTTACCGAAATTTCACTATCCGATAATTGAACGAAACGATGTGAAAGTTCACTTTTCACTCGAACGTTTAAGGATTTGCCGAAAGTCTACGATCCGGCTCGAAGGACCAAAATGTGTTGTCCCGTCTTATTTTGACGGACTACGCGCCTAATTAAAATTGCGTAGTGGGATGGTTGGAATAACTGTTAGTAAATAATAACAACTTTTCCTTGGTTTTTGGTTTTAATATGTCGGGTTTAACTTACAAAAATGTACAATCGGTTGGTTTACTTGCAATAAGTACTTACTTTTTGTAACTGGTTTTCTGTTATATATGAAACTTATGCTGAACTATTTACAAGATAAGGGGGGTTGTTTTGTGCTGATTGGTTATTATTGAAGGAAGGAGGAAATTGGTGGACGTAAAGGATATCTACAAGTTTTATAGGGCGATACTGCTCTTATGTTAAAAAAAAAACAATTTCGAACTTTAAATTATTTATTTAATTAATTGAAAAAACTTTATTATTAACATTTAATTTAATTTGTTCTTAAGAGCAGGAGTTACTTTTACCGCCACTATAATATTTATTTATTATCCGTTTTTGGTGTTTTAAGCCTGGATAGTTTGATGGTAATTTTCTAACTGATTATACTAAATTATTATTGAACGAAAGAAAACTGAAGAATCTGCTGATTAATGTCTGGAGCGGATAGCGTAGGCAAATGCATCGCTAACTGTCGATATGGCACGTATTTTAATAAAACGTTAACATATTTAACTTTGTTAACTCCTCCCTCCTTAAGTACAAATTTTACATTTTTGGTTACAAATACAAAAATTAAAATTTGGTTAATATATATACATATATAATAATAATAAATGGTTAATAAACATTGCAATTAACGATATTAGTTACCTATGGCGGTTTTACTGTAGGTGCATTTGTTCAGTGAACCCCCTTAAAAATTGAACTAGTTACACCATATAATTTTATCCTTTTAATATTTATTATATTATTGATGATTATCGTATAATATACATCTCTTTTACCATTTCATAGTTCGTAGTTACAAAACACCAACCCGTAACCCATAGAAAATATTTAAATTTTTGTTGTGTCGCTGACGACTTTACCTAACTTTTTTGGTTCAAGTTTTGATTCTGAACATATCACGACGGCGATACTCCGTGTGATGTCCATGTGTTAGAGAGAGAGGCGTCGGACGCGTGAAATGGAAGATAAAATACACTCAGCATACAGCGTTTAGGTGCACTGCCAACACCTCCTATATTAAAGCCACACAACGACGGTATGACGTCATCTCGTTCGGGCCGACCGACGTGACCGGTAACTGAGTGATACCTTCAAATGCAAGCAAAACACAGCAGATCTGAATAGAAATGATTACTATAAGATTTGAAATTATGTTTTAACCTCCGAATAAATTAAAAGACACATACATATATACACCAAATTGTTGTATATAGATACATAGTTGTGCGATAGTAAAATTAAGTACTTTTAATGGAAAAAGAAACGAAATATTGTGATTTCCACACCACCTTTGAGGTATCACTTTGTCGGTGCGTTGACCTATTATCATGGGGGTCTCGCCAGTAGCCCTACTCCCATATTTTACTTATAAATGGAAAACTATAAAAAAGTAATTTTTTCTAAATTTAGTCTCAAAATGTCGAGGGCAAATAAATAAATAATCAAAATCAAAGCAGCAACCATTGATAATTTCGTTGGAATTAAATACCTATTATAATGTTGAATATATTATTTTTATTTCGGTTTATCAACTAAGGTAGCCAATTTTCTGTTTTTCTTTGCGGTTTGTTTTAAACGAGCACTCTCAAATGTTTTGTTATTAACAGACTTACAATAATTGTTAAGGGTTATATTTATTATAATAAAAACTACCTTTTCCCAAAAATCAACTACAGAATGTTGTGTACATGGATTCATTTGTAACATAATTTCATCACGCTGGGTAATTTTATTCATTATAAAATTATGAACGACACTCCGCTGATTTGAAAGTTCTAGAAATGTTTAGTTAGACAATAATTTTTGTAATATTATAAAGGAATACATGACAACCCACACACATATTTTAGTTGGATATTTTAGCCCTCCTCTATCATTACTGAAAATTAAACTATTGGAAACTATTTCAGCATTGGTCAAGACAAGTTCTTTAGAAAAAGTTAAAAAATTTTTGCAGTTATCACAAGGTATTTTTTTTAAAACGGAATGACACGCGTAACCCGCAATAAAAGTTAAAACTGGAATATCAGATTTAAGATTCTCAAAATCATTTTCAGAAACTTCTATGCTATTAAAACTTGTAGTGTTTTGAGACGTGTCTGTAGGGGTTGAGCTTGAAGCTGAATCAAAGTCGCAATTGAAATTAGTAATCCTAATTTTATTTTCTGTTGTGTTTGTGTCAGATTTTAATGAAAGTTCCATGACACTTAACAAACGTAACTTTTTCTCAGATTAAAAAATTTGTCGCAAGAATACATGGTACTGAGAACCAGATAACTGTCTATATTGGCCAAATCTATTCTCTAGAGCACCAGTTTGAAATTTACCAGGAAGAGTATATGACATATTTAACTCTTTTATACAGTACTCTGTTAATTCTAATAAACCGTATGTTGTTAACTTTAAAGCTGAATGAGTTTCTTTTGTAAGTTTGCCCCCCATATCAATAGCTTCCCATTTATCTAACCACTTCAAAAAATTTTGTAAAAATTTCCTTTTCTCGTCTGTTACTATTTGTTAAGGTAGTTCGCATAGGATCTCGGAGACTATAACCCTTAACGGGAGTTTAAACATTAACAATTTTCCACCAAGTAAGTATAATATATGGATTTGGCAGTATCTTCAAAATTTTGGATATTGTTAGTTTTACCTAGCTCCAGCAAAGCATTACGTATGTTATCATTAAATATCTGAGCAACGAGTTTAACATTTTGTATTTCCAATACGGAGGGTCATAATGCCTTTAGAGTTAAACCATATCCATACTTAATTAATTTTCCATTTTCGATATTATATAATTCCCTTATAGACTCAAAAGAGGCATATAGAACCTTTTCAAAATTATCAAATTCTGGGAAACAAAACGTAAGCAATGATTTTTTAAATTTATCCAATTATTTCTAATACATTTGAATATGTGAACTGAATCGTTTAAGAAAAACAATGGTTTGTTAAGATTTTTTGGATTTAGATAAACAATGCTTACTTGAGCAGGATTAACAAAATGTGATACAGCCTTCCTATTAATACTATTATTATCAGTTACTAATGCAATAACAGAAAAACCAATTTGTTCAAGACCTGTGACTATAAGTTTAATTATTTCAAATAATGGTTCTGCGGTTAATTTGTGTACTAGATGAATATGCACTATGTCCTTATATTTTGACATTATACTTTGAATCATAAAAGTATGAGCAGTTGTAGCCAAAGACTGATCTGAAGACATTGCGATTAAATTTCCCCCTTTGTAATCCAAATATGACTTAATATGAATTTCATCCAACATCAATGTAACACAAAGGTCTTGAGACTGCAATGACGACTTCTTTTCTGTAATATATGACAAGAAATTTGAACAAGAAGGATCAATATTGGTGTTGGAACATAAATTTTTTAGTGTTCGGATGCGGCAATATAAGTATTGCGGAGTGTCTTAAGAACTTATAACAATGCGGAGAAATACTATTTAAAATTGATGAGATAATTAGGTGTTCTGATTCAAATTTGTGGTAGTTTTTAGATTGTGTAAGTAGTTGCATCTGTGACTTTATGAATCGTATGTTTTTACTATAACTGTTATCTTCGGCATTATCAAGAAGATCTAGTAAATTTGTTATATTATTCACAATAATTTTATTAAAGTCGGTGGAACTTTTATCGCCCTTGATAATGTTTGTACATTGGTGTATAATGTTGTCTATTTCAGTAATACTGTTTACATGCACAGAGAAATTTTGGAAAACTGTTAGAACACCATTTCTATATACAGAAACTTTTAGTGAATTATCAATTATTATGTACCATATATCGTGAGGCATTTTGTTAAAATCAAAATAACAGAACATTACTGAATCTCTTTTTTTTTATGGCATCCCATCCATCGACTTTATTAATCTGATCAACTTTTAATAATAACTGTTCGATATTTTCAATGTCTAATTTTTGACGATTTTCCGCAGCTGTCTCAAGACTCGCACCTAATGCTTTTTCAATTGCAACAGCTTCTAAGCGTTTTTTCTTTTCAGTGGGACCTTCGCGTGAAAATTGGCTACTTTTACTTAAATATGATGGAGCTCCGGGCAAAATGCAAGGAACTGCATTTTCTTTTAACTTCGGTTTTTTTAAATTAACCGTTAAAATCTTACCTGTTTTCCAATCCACTTCTGAAGTAGTATAAAAAATATCTGTTACCTTGAAATGAAGGTGGCAGACGACAGAATGCTCGGATGGTATAAAATTTTCTCGGTGTATTGCACTTAACCATCTTTTACGAAGATCTTCGGCTTTGGGAAATTTGAAAATATGTTATTTCTGGGGCTATTATTAAGTATTTTTCATCACTTATTGTTTCAACTAATATTTCAGAAACATTTACTGGGATATGTCTACATTTTGGATTTTGATTTACTTGTAACAAGTTTTTAAGACAAGTTTCGTGTTAATAATTCTTTTCAACGATATCATTATTACAGAAATATTCACTTTGGATAAAGTCACATCTTTTCTTTAATTTGAGATTTTCGAATGTGTTTTAATTCCTGCTTATGATAATATTTATTTTTATCCGTGTGTACTTTATTGTCTAAATCTTTGATTACTGTAATTGGTCTATAATTAGGTGCTCCTTTATTTCTAATTAGTGTCTTTAAATATACTGGTTGATTTTCTGAAATTGGGGGAAATGAAGTACGATTTTTATTTTGGTAATTTACTTGCTTTTCTTTCTGATCTACTTCTTTTTTATCAACTAAATCGTATAAGGCTTTTTTTCGGTCATAAACCTCGCTAGTATTTAGATAATCGGCATTGTTGTTGTTTTTGCCTTTCTTATAAATGATGTTGTATTCGAATTCCTCTAACTTAAGTCGCCATCTTATTAGTTTCCAATTAGGTTCCTTTATACTAAATAACCATTGTAAGGGTTTGTGGTCCGTAACGATGTTAAATTTTCTTCCATATATGTACGGTCTAAAATTTTTTACTCTATTTTTCTATAACAGTGTAATTTTGTTCATGTTCGTTCATTATTCGACTTATAAACATGATTGGTTTGTCCTTGCCTATGGGTCCTTGCGATAATACTGCGCCTAGTCGAAATTTTGAAGCATTACACGTGACGTTAAAGGATTTTGAGAAATCTGGATATGAAAAAGCTGGGGGATTACTAATTATCCGCTTAATTGCGTTGAATGCATTAACAAACTCAGTATTATGCTCTATTTTAGAATTCTTTTACAGACATAAGGTCAACGGTTTGGTGATAGTAGCATAGTTAGTTAAACATAAAAACACAAAAGTTTCAAGAAAAATATTTTATTGTTGACACAACAATTGTTTCACTGTACTACAGCTTCTTCAGGTGAAGATTTGACAAACTAAGCCTACGTTACAATTATATATATATGCGTACATTTAAGGTGGGGGTGGTTTAACAATTAAATTTAGGTTTAACAACGGAGAATTTTTAAAATCTAGTTGATCTTTCAAAATATTATTGTGGGTTTTAAATCTATTAATTTCTAGACTTTCTAAAAGGTCTAATTTCAAACCTTTATTTTGCATGTGTAAGATTTTGTATTCATGATCAAAATTATGTTTACATTGAATTAAATGTTCAGCATAAGCTGATTCTGTTCTATTATTGATAAAATCTTTATGTTCATGAATACGTACCTTGAATGATCGACCAGTCTGGCCAACATAGACTTTTTCACAATCTAAACAATTTAACAAGTAAACACCAGATTTAGATTGTTTGGGAGTTTTACATTTGTTATTAATTAAATTTTGACCTAATGTATTGTTCGTTTTAAAGGAGACATGACTATTATTATTTTTTTTAATATTTTTTGCTACAATGATTGATATATTACCTAGATATGTGATACAATTGAAGTTTTGTAATTTAACTTTTATGTTAGGAAAAATTATGTCTAGAGTTTTTTGTTTGAGCTTACTTTTTAATATACTATCCACTAACTGAGGGGAATAACCATTATTTTGAGCTATTTTGTGAATCCTTTGTAACTCCAAGTCATATTGGTCTGGTTTTAACGGAATGGAAATTAAACGATGAATAAACGAATTAAAAGATGCTAATTTATGTGACGTTGGATGGTGAGATTTGGCATGAATAACGTGATCCGTGTGTGTAGGTTTATGATATATTCCAAAAACGTGTTTTAAACCTTCTCTTTTTATTGTTAAATCTAGAAAATTTATTGATTTATTTTGATTTTCAGTTTCTATAGTGAATTTTATTTTATCATGTAAACTATTTATATAATTATGAAATTTTGAAAGAATTCGATCTGAACCGGTAAAGCAAATTAATATATCATCTACATACCTAACCCAGTATAAACAATATTTAAATAATGGGTGTGTAGATATTATATTTTCTAAATTATTCATAAATAACTCAGCTAAAAGCTCAGCTGAAGATAAAATTGGTCTTGAAATAACAAGTAGTTTTGAACGAGACAAACTCCAATAAATTTATTAAGTCGTTAGATAAGAGTGGATTGACTTAAATTTAGTTGCAGAACGAACAAAATAGCTCAAACCCCAACGCCAAAACACGACACTTTAGTTGTCCGAAGCACTTTTCGGTAACAAAGTTACCTTCTTCAGGGACTGAAGTGAAGTAAACCTAAAAGAGAACTTATCTTAATATATACTGAAAGTTGTTAAGGTTAAGTGAACATGGTTCAGCAGCAATGGTGATGATGTTCAATGGACCTTGACAATAACAAAAGATGATAATTAAACTAAACTAAATAGCGGCGATCCAGGGATAGGACCCTTGTCATTGTTAAGTAAAATTTGGTTATTTTTACAAATGTATAAACTTTCAAAACTATCTAGTAGACAATTATTCCTAACTTCCTTAACTAATTTAAGATTATTAATATTAATATTATGTTCTTCAGTAAGAATATGTTGGGCAACACTAGATTTTTCGGCTCTACCAAACCGTGCATGAGCTAAATGCTCCTTGAACCTAGTTTGGATCGAGCGTCTAGTTTGTCCAATATATTTTTTACTACAATCATTACAGCTAATTTCATATATCCCCGACTTTTCTAAGAAAGGAATTTTATCCTTGGGGTTACCGAGGAGAGTTTGAAGGGAGTTACCACTTGAACTGTAGGCAATGCGAAAACCAAGTTTACGAAAAATGCCTTCGAATCCTCGAGTAAATCTTGGCTCGTATGGCATAGTAGTAAACTTGGTCTTACTGGTGTCTGTTTGAAAAGTCGAAGATCTTGAAACAGAATTCTTAAATTTAATCTTATTAACTAATTTATCAATGATGTTACTATTGTAAAAATTTGTACTATTGATTTTTATGTGTTTTGGTGTTAAATTTTCCTTCTTACAAGTAGATAGAAACCAAATGTTCTGATCGTTGATTTTGAGTCGTAGACGAAGTTTGAAAAACCACTTAGCTCAAAATCAACGATCAGAACATTTGGTTTCTATCTACTTGTAAGAAGGAAAATTTAACACCAAAACACATAAAAATCAGAATAAACCAATCCAACCTCGCAGCCAAAATAACGACCAAGCAAGCTGTTAAAATATGGTTAACAGAATCGTTAAAGACTATGTTCAAGAAGAGGGACGTTCTTTCCATGTACATCTAAGAAGACATGAAGACATCCATTCCGAATTGGCAAGTAGACTTCACAAGATTTATTCAACTTTACTTTTAGACGATACGAATTCTAGAGTGCATAATATAACTTTTAAGAAATATTGTATTCAACAGAAAAAACTTAACAACCTTAGATCTAATAGTCAAAATGTACGTAACCTTGTTACTACAAATTTTGAATTTTACGACAGATTCAAAAATCTTACAGATGTAGTATTCGACAAAAAAGAACTAAATTTATTAAACAAAGGTTTCAAATATAATATTAGACCAATAAATAACACTAAACAATTAGAAAACTTAGGGATAGAGTCAGAACTTTCTTTAAGAAAATCTAACCTTAGCGAAAAATATAAAATTAAACACGTCATAGAAAATCATATTACAAGCAATAAATTTAATTTAGAAAATCAAACTGTAAAGTCAATAGTCAAAAAAGCTAAGGATAATAGTATTACCTTTACCAAAGCTGATAAAGGGAATACTGTCATAGCCATTTCAAATTCAGTTTACAACAAAAAAGTTATAGAATTTTTAGAAAAACACTACCGTCTTAATATCTATAGTGACAACCTTGAAGCGTTAGCGCGCGAAGTGTATGAGACGAGAAAGGACTGACCGATTATTGATTATTCACCACTGTTATTTATAAACGTTCATTTTACTTGTTCTTTTTAAAATATAATATTTTACTAAGTTATACCACGAGTTTTACTACAGGTTATGGGCCCAGGCCACCTATAAAAGACTTGGAATCGATTGTTCGTGCGTGTAGGCATTCGAATCGTTTTCCAAAAAGAAAAACGTGTGTTTTCGTTATAGTACGGGGCGTGTGTGCGAATTCGTGGTCGCGGAAATGGAGAGCCTAACAACGGGAGTGATAAAATTAAACAATACAAACTATCAGTTATGGAAGCACCAAATGAAGTTGTTACTTAAAGCTAAAGGTGTGTGGAGTACCATTGAAAATCCAAAACCAACACCAGCAAATACAGAAGCAGAACAAAAAATAGTTGATATATATGAAATGAAAAATGCAACTGCAGCTTCAATTATCTTAATGTCGTTAGAACCAAATCAAGCGCAACAAGTAATAAATGTAGATGAAGCAAAAGAAATATGGCTCAAACTGCAACAAATACATGAGGGAAAAGAATCTTCACGGCGTGTGAACCTCAGACTGGAACTTAGTACAATAAAAAAGAACAGTGAAGAAAACATTGAAAAATATTTGGCGCGAGCGCAATATATTAGAGATCAACTATCTCAGTGTGGTGCAAAAATACACGACGAGGAATATTATGGACTATTACTTAATGGTTTACCAACTGAATTCAATACGATCCGTGTACAAATGAAGGGATCTGGTCTAGAAAAGTTAACATCTGAAGAGTTTCGAAGTGGTTTGAAAGCACAAGAAGAAGAATTAGAATTATTACAATCAGAAGTGAAACAAGAAGCAGCTAATTTAACAAAAAGAAATGAAAAACAAATACGAAAGAACTACAATATAACATGTTGGGTGTGTAATAAACCTGGGCATTATGCAAAAAATTGCAGACAAAGAGCTGATCGTTACAAAGAAAACGGTCGACAAGAATATTCAAAAAGTTACTACAATAGAGAAGAAAAACGATCACCAAAAAGGTATTCAAGAGACGAAAAAGCAAATAAAACACACAACAGAAATTACGAAAGTGCAATGAGAATAAGTTTTAACAAACAAATACAATCCAACAAATGGTTCATCGACTCTGGCGCGACAAGTCACATGACATTTAATAAAGTGGCATTTATCGAATTAATGGAAACTGATACGAAAGAAGTAGTATTAGCAAATGGAAATACATTAGAAATTAAAGGGGTTGGCACAGTTCGTGTAGAAACAACTGATTTAAATTGCAAATATCAATTTATCAATATAAAAGATGTACTTTATGTTCCCGAAATAAAAGAAAACTTACTGTCTATAAGTACATTTGAAAAGAAGCAATATATTACAACATTTGAAGAGGGATTATGTAGAATTACTAGACAAGATGGAGCATTAATGATAACAGGGTCGAGAGTAGATAATTTATATGAAGCAAACCTCAGGACAGTCAAGAACGAAAAACTAATGGAAGTTACAACTGATAAAAACAGAGACAATGATCTACAAATCTGGCACAGAAGATTCGGTCATCAAAACGTACAAACATTGAAGAAAATGGAAACCAAAAGAAGTGTAGATGGGCTGCAAATTAAAGGCAAAGACAAATTCACATGTGTTGATTGTATTAAAGGAAAGACAACTCGACAAAAGTTTCAAAGTCACGTTGAAATAAGAACAAGAAGAATTTTAGAATTAGTTCACATGGATTTATGCGGTCCAATGCCATCACCATCGATAGCGGGATCAAGATATATGTTCCTTTTAGTCGACGATTATTCAAGAAAGACCTTTGTGTATTTTTTAAGAAATAAAAATGAAGTTTACCAAAAATTTAAAAATTTTAAGTGTGAAGTTGAAAACCAAACAGGACAGAAAATAAAACGAATCAGAAGTGATAACGGGGGAGAATTTATCAATAAAAATTTAAAACACCTTTTAGAAGAAAGCGGAATAAAGCATGAAAGAACAACACCATACAGTCCGCAAGAAAATGGAATAGCTGAGCGCCATAACAGAACTATAATACAAATGGTGAGATGTATGTTATTTGACTCAGAATTACCCGAAAAATTTTGGGCAGAAGCAGCTTATCATGCAGCATTTTTGAAAAATATAACTTATGCAAGAAAAATTGGAAAAACACCTGAAGAAAAATTTACAAAACAAAAACCCTATGTAGACAAGCTAGCAATTTTTGGTTCATTGGCGTACTATCTAGTAGAAAAACAAAACAGAAAAAAGTTAGATCCAGTTATGAAAGAAGGAATTTTCGTGGGTTATAATAAAACAATGAAGCACTACAGAATTTATAGTAAAGAACATGAAACAATTATCATTGCAAGAGACGTCAAAATAATAGAAAAT
Source organism: Agrilus mali (assembly GCA_029378335.1). NCBI lineage: Eukaryota > Metazoa > Arthropoda > Insecta > Coleoptera > Buprestidae > Agrilus > Agrilus mali. The sequence goes on from CM055660.1 coordinate 15,167,703, forward strand.
GAAAGAGGAGTTAAAATATTTAGAAGAAACGTTGAAGACACCAATCATGAGATTATTCAATACATACCACTCGATTTCAAAAACGAAAAAGACATAAGAGAAAGTGAAGAATCCGAAGATGAAAATCTAGAAGAAGAAGATAATAATGAAGAAGATGACACAGAAGAAGAAGATGAAGAAGAAAATAAAGAAGGAGAACAAAGTGAAGAAGAAGAAGCTAATGAAGAATTAGAAATGGGAGAAAATTCAGAAAATGAACAGCTTAAAAAGGCAAATAGCGAAGCAGAAGAATCGGAAGTAGATTGTGTAGCTGAAAACACATCAGATGATCCAACTTTTAAAATCTATATGAAAAGAAATGAATGCGCACCAATAAGAAGATCGCAAAGATTACAAAAGAAGCAAAGCGAGAAAATAAATTTAACGAGAGAAGAAGAGACACCACAATCCTATCAAGACGCTCTAGAATCAAGAAACAAAAATGAATGGAAAAATGCCATAAATGAGGAGATAAAATCACACCAGAATAATAAAACATGGGAAATAGTTAAAAGACCCAACGATAAAAGAACAATAGATTCAAAATGGGTATTTAAAGTAAAAACAGAACCCGACGGTATCACAAAAAGATATAAAGCGAGATTAGTAGCTCGTGGGTTTAATCAAATCAAAGGGCAAGACTACGATGAAGTTTTTTCTCCAGTGATCAGATTCAGTACATTAAGAATTGTAATAGCAATTTCTACTATAAAAAACCTAGATTTAATGCAATATGATGTCATGTCAGCTTATTTAAATGGTCCGTTAGCTGAAGAAATTTACATGGAAATTCCTCAAGGAATTGAAGAAAATAAGAAAAAAGTGTGTAAATTAAAGAAAGGACTATACGGTCTTAAACAAAGTGCAAAAACATGGTATTTAACTATTAAAAATGAGTTAATAAAGTTAAATTTTACCGAATCTAAATCAGAATCCTGTTTATTTACATATACCGATAAAAATAAAGACTTAATAATACTGTGTTTATACGTGGACGACATACTTATCGCGACAACATCTTTACTAAAAACAAGAGAAATAGTTAATAAATTAAACAAGAAATTCCAAATAAAATCACTAGGTGAATCAAAATATATTTTAGGATGGGAAATCAAAAGAAACAGAGAAAAAGGTGTAATTCATATGTCACAAGAAAAATACATTGAAAAATTGTTAAAGAAATATAAAATGGAAGATTGTAAACCGAGTAATGTTCCTATAGAATCCATAATTACCAATACTCAATTAAAAGAGAACAATGAGGGTCAAGAAAACAAAAATCTACCATACCAAGAATTAATTGGGAGTTTACTTTATTTGTCACAAGGAACAAGACCGGATATCGCGTTTGCTACCAACTACCTTAGCCAATTCAACAAGAATCACGACGTCGCACATTGGAAAATGGCCAAATATATATTAAGATATTTGAAATTGACCAAGGACTATGGAATCAAATATAAAAGAGATAACCAGGACAAGTTGATTGGTTACAGTGATGCGAGCTGGAACAACGGAGAAGATGGAAAAGGATTTTCTGGTTACATATTTGTATTAGCAGGAGGAGCAATAAGTTGGCAATGCAAGAAGCAGACAGTAGTAGCTCTAAGTACTTGTGAGAGTGAATTTATGGCAATAACAGAAGGAGTTAAAGAATTATTATGGTTAAAACGATTTTTTCACGAAATTCCAATACAAGACGACTACGTGGGAAACCAATTAATACTAAAAAGTGACAATCAAGCAGCCATACAATTGTGCAGCAACAACATGTACCATTCGCGAGTGAAACACATCCAAAGACATTATTTCTTTTGTCGTGACGAAATTAAGACAAACAACATAAAACTTGAATATATTGAAGGAAAATTAATGGCAGCAGACTTTCTAACAAAACCAGTCAAGAAGGGGGTATTAAAAAATTGCCAAGACTTAACGGGAATCGTTGAAACGTCAATTTTAAAATAGGGGGAGTGTTGTAATGATTTTAAAATTAACATGACGCGACCGTAAACACTACCGTCTTAATATCTATAGTGACAACCTTGAAGCGTTAGCGCGCGAAGTGTATGAGACGAGAAAGGACTGACCGATTATTGATTATTCACCACTGTTATTTATAAACGTTCATTTTACTTGTTCTTTTTAAAATATAATATTTTACTAAGTTATACCACGAGTTTTACTACAGTTATATGGTCTCGTAAAACTCCATAAAATAGATACTCCAATCAGACCGGTTGTTGCTTATCTCCAAGCCCCGTGTTCCAAACTTTCAAAATTTTTAATCAAAAATATTAAAAATAACTAAATTTAAGTCAACCTTTTCTCGGTCCAAACTAGGTTCATGGAGCATTTAGCTCATGCACGGTTTGGTAGAGCCGAAAAATGTAGTGTTGCCCAACATATTCTTACTGAAGAACATAATATTAATATTAATAATCTTAAATTAGTTAAGGAAGTTAGGAATAATTGTCTACTAGATAGTTTTGAAAGTTTATACATTTGTAAAAGTACTCAAATTTTACTTAACAATGAGTAGGGTCCTATCCCTGGATCGCCGCTATTTAGTTTAGTTTTTGTTATTGTCAAGGTCCATTGAACATCATCACCATTGCTGCTGAACCATGTTCACTGAACCTTAACAACTTTCAGTATATATTAGGATAAGTTCTCTTTTAGGTTTAGTTCACTTCAGTCCCTGAAGAAGGTAACTTTGTTACCGAAAAGTGCTTCGGACAACTAAAGTGTCGTGTTTTGGCGTTGGGGTTTGAGCTATTTTGTTCGTTCTGCAACTAAATTTAAGTCAACATTTTCTATCAAAAATTCAGTTGAACTTGTAAATAAAATTTCCAACTTGTCATTACCTCGTAATTGCAAATTAATTTCGTTCGACGTAACTAACCTTTTTGCGAGTATAAGGATGTAATCGATATTGTCAAAAATAAGCTCATTAATTAAATTCCAATCCACTCTTATCTAACGACTTAATAAATTTATTGGAAGTTTGTCTCGTTCAAAACTACTTGTTATTTCAAGACCAATTTTATCTTCAAGAAGAAGGTTTAGCTATGGGTAATCCCCTTAGCCCCCTTTTAGCTGAGTTATTTATGAATAATTTAGAAAATATAATATCTACACACCCATTATTTAAATATTGTTTATACTGGGTTAGGTATGTAGATGATATATTAATTTGCTTTACCGGTTCAGATCGAATTCTTTCAAAATTTCATAATTATATAAATAGTTTACATGATAAAATAAAATTCACTATAGAAACTGAAAATCAAAATAAATCAATAAATTTTCTAGATTTAACGATAAAAAGAGAGGGTTTAAAACACGTTTTTGGAATATAACATAAACCTACACACACGGATCACGTTATTCATGCCAAATCTCACCATCCAACGTCACATAAATTAGCAGCTTTTAATTCGTTTATTCATCGTTTAATTTCCATTCCGTTAAAACCAGACCAATATGACTTGGAGTTACAAAGGATTCACAAAATAGCTCAAAATAATGGTTATTCCCCTCAGTTAGTGGATAGTATATTAAAAAGTAAGCTCAAACAAAAAACTCTAGACATAATTTTTCCTAACATAAAAGTTAAATTACAAAACTTCAATTGTATCACATATCTAGGTAATATATCAATCATTGTAGCAAAAAATATTAAAAAAATTAATAATAGTCATGTCTCCTTTAAAACGAACAATACATTAGGTCAAAATTTAATTAATAACAAATGTAAAACTCCCAAACAATCTAAATCTGGTGTTTACTTGTTAAATTGTTTAGATTGTGAAAAAGTCTATGTTGGCCAGACTGGTCGATCATTCAAGATACGTATTCATGAACATTATAAAGATTTTATCAATAATAGAACAGAATCAGCTTATGCTGAACATTTAATTCAATGTAAACATAATTTTGATCATGAATACAAAATCTTACACATGCAAAATAAAGGTTTGAAATTAGACCTTTTAGAAAGTCTAGAAATTAATAGATTTAAAACCCACAATAAAATTTTGAATGATCAACTAGATTTTAAAAATTCTCCGTTGTTAAACCTAAATTTAATTGTTAAACCACCCCCACCTTAAATGTACGCATATATATATAATTGTAACGTAGGTGTTTTATCGAAGGGTACGTCGGGTTATGTTTTAATGGAAATACATTCAAATGAACAACAAAATCAAACTTTATTATTAAAAATGTTTAATACACTGCGAGGTGTTTACCTCTCGGGATTTACAGAACGACTGACTAATTCTAAAAAAGGGGTAGCAATAAAAATGCTCGCACCTGCACAAATTTTACACAAGCAAAAAATCCTCTTATGCCGGAATCGGTCGTCAAAGCACATAAATAGACGCCGCTTGCATTGGCGGCGACCGACACAGAGTAGACAAATCCAACATCCTCCCCACCAATTGAGATAAAACATTTTTATCTCAATTTACAAATAATACATACAACATATTTCAAGATTCAACCAAAAGAAAATTCACAATTCATTTTCTAATTGTAAAATAAACTTAATTTTACTACATTTCAAAATCGGAGTTCACATTATTCTTATAATTAAGCTCTAGAGGAAAAATTCGTTGTATAGGCCTCACTAATTCACCTCCGGTACTGGCGGAGAGCCGAACAACGCGTACATTGCCAACTCTACCAACAATCAATTCTTTCACTCGAGCTAGTGGCCAATCTATTCGTTTTGAATTATCGCTTCCGATAAAAACTATATCCCCTACCTTAATTGTTTCATGGCCTTTAAATTTATTCTTCTGATGAACTAACGCACCTAAATATTCTTTTCTAAATCGCTGCCTTAAGTCGTCTTTTACTTTCTGGCGATACAAATAACGTTTATTAAATTGACACTTTTCTACAGAATCAAGATCTAAAACGCCGATTTCTTTTATTTCCTGCAGAAACATCGATGGAGACAAAGGCAAAAGCTCCTGTTCATTTTCATACATAAATGTTATAGGTCGCGAATTTATGACAGCTTCACAATCTACAATAACTGTTAACATTTCTTCATAATCTAAAGACGATTTTCCAAGTGTACGTCTTAATAACCGTTTTAACATCCCAATTAGCCTTTCCCAAAACCCTCCCCACCAAGCTGCAGTTGGAGGGTTAAAATGCCATTCGATCTGTTCAGTAGCTAAAGTCTTAGATAACTTATTGAAATCTACACGTTTAAACATATTATTAAGACCCACGAAATTAGTCCCATTATCACTATAAATGACACTCGGCCTACCTCTCCTAGCAATATGCCGTCTTAATGCCATTAAAAAAGATGTTGTAGATAATGAGGTAACAAGCTCTAAATGTACCGCTCTAAAAATCGCACAAGTAAATAAGCATATCCATGCGTTTTGACCTCCTTTTAAATATAAAGGGCCGGCAAAATCGACCCCTAAAACCTCAAAGATTGCTGCTTCCCGAATGCGATTTAAAGGTAAAGGGGTAGGCGCAGCCTCGAGAGGTTTCGCGTCATATCTACGACAAACTATACAATGTCTAATAACTGTTCTTATTGCTTTTTTAGCTCCTACAATCCAAAATTTTTCTCTTTATGAGCTCAAAGTTATATTTACTCCTGCGTGATTCAATTCTTCGTGTCTTTCTTTAATAATACAATAAACTAAGTCGTGATTTCCAGGTATAATTATCGGATACCGAAAATTATAAGTATCATCCCGCAAAATAATCTTAGAGTGGATACGTAACAACCCTTCCTCGTCTCTAAACGGTGCAAGATGCTTAATACGATCATCTTGATTGTCAGTAAAACTCTCTATTTGTACTAATTTTATAAGCAACGTTTCCGCATCTCTTAGTTCCAAAACAGTTAAATTACCGATTTGTCGCGGTTTCAAAATTTTTCGGCTATTGTCACTAAATCTTTTCATCCAAGCTATAATACGCATGATTTTCTTATACTTTGAACTTATACAATACCAGGGTTTATCCCCCTTTTTACACGAACTAATTAGAGTAGCAGGTTGCAATTTTTTTCTTACCGCAGTTTTTCTATTCTCTGCATTAATTTCTTCTTCGTCACATATTATCTCAGAATTGGGCCAATTTTCAGATGGTAAACGCAACCATTCTGGACCTTCCCACCATCGCGAAACTAATAAGTGACTAACTGAACAACCCCTTGATGGCAAATCTGCGGGATTTAATTGCCCAGGAACGTGGTTCCATTGTTGGGGCTCTGATAAACTTCTAATTTCTTTTACCCGGTTCCACACGAAAGTACCCCAATTGCACTCTCTCTTAATCCATGCAAGGACCGTAGAGGAGTCACTCCAATAAAAAACTTTTACGTTTTCTAAATTTAATGCATTCAAAACCGTAGCAGTTAATCTAACACCTATCGTAGCAGCTAGTAATTCTAATCGAGGAATGCTTTGACGAGCATCACTCGACCCTCTCGCTGGTGCTACCCGTGTTTTAGCCTGAACACAATGCACATCTACACTTGATTTTCTATCTACTCGAATAAAAATAACCGTTGCATAGGCAAGTCTACTTGCATCACAAAACGCATGTAATGAAATCTCGAAGTTATCATTCACAATGCCTAAGAAACAACGCGGTATATAAACATCTTTCATATCTTTTAATTCTTTAATCCAATTGGTAAATTTAATTTTAATTTCTTTGTCTACTTCATCATCCCACGATAATTTCTTAGCCCAAGCTTCTTGTAATAAAATTCGGATCACTGGACAAATGAAACCCAACGGATCGAAAATTCGATGAGCAAAAGATAAAATATTTTGCTTAGTTACCTTCTCCAAATTTAAATCACCTATGCTCGAAACGTTTAATGATAATAAATCCCTATTTTTATCCCATACAATCCCTAAAACTGCAGCCTGGTTTCCGGAAGAGCAATCTTTACTGTACTCCCATCCCCTAAGGTCGAAACCAGCTGACTCCATCGCTATTTTTGCATCTGTAATAAAAGAACACAACACTCCCATTGAATTCACACTAGTCACGCAGTTATCGACGTAGAAGCTCTCTTTAAGTTTTAAAACATTCTCTTTTAATGTATTTTTTTGATTACATGAACTTTCAATAAATCTTTCTAAATGTAAATTTATTATGGCACCTAAAATAAACGGACTACAGGAAACTCCGAATACAATTCTGCAATGCCTAAAAAATATAATGTTTCCTTCTTCATCTAGCCATAAAAATCTAAGAAAATCTCTACCTTTCGGATTCACACTAATTTGCAAAAATGCTTTTCTGATATCTGCAACTACACCAATTTTACCTAGTCTAAAACGCAATAAAATTGAAGATACCAGTTCAATAAGGTTGGGACCTTTATGTAAACAGTCGTTTAATGATGGAGATACCTGATCACTTGCTGAAGCGTCGAACACAGGCCTTATTCTCGTGGTACTATTTTCTTTGATGACATGCCTATGCGGTAAGTAATGTCCCCAATTGTCTTCTTCCGTCTTCGGCACGCGTTCGATGATTCCCTCTTCCAACCATTCTGCAAATACTTTCTGATAATCGTTGTAAAGTCCTTCATGATTCAGTTTCTTTGCCGTAGAACGAAGTCGTCGAACCGCAATCTCTTTGTTCTCCCCCAATGGTGGATGATTCTCGCGCCACGGTAATAACACTTCGTAACGTCCTTCATTATTTATTTCCACGGTTTTTAAAAATTCCGATCTCATTTTATCATCCATTTGTAATTTCGTTTCATATTCTATAGGATCACTTATACCCAAAACGTCTAACGACCATAAAGTCGAAATATCTTCATTGTTAACGAACAAATTAATGGCGGTAACACACGCCTCGTCGCGAGCTTCCTCGAAAGGTACTGAACCCATCAGCGTCCAGCCCAACAAAGTTTCAATAGCGACGAGTCCACATTGTAATACATGCCGCCGTCCAGTCATTAATTTACCGGCAATGTCCGCCCCAATTAAAACCGATACCGCATGATCGTTATTATTTAAATCAGACAGTGTGATATCCAATTTTTTGAGTTCATCACACCACACGCCATTTTTAATCGAGGGTATATTTTCACAAATAATTTCCTGGTCAAGAGCGACGAAATTACACCGATAATCATCGTTAATGCTACTTAAATTAATTTTGTACTTGTTATGCGTTACAATAGCGGATTTTTGACCACCGAATAATGCGTGAGACATTCGTTGTTCCGCAATAGCTCGTAGCACATCTCTTTAACTGCTTTTTTGGTAATGTAGGATTTTTGCGAACCGGTATCCAAAATAACGCGAACCACCGTTTCACTATTTTTACCGCGTAATCTGACCCGCAACGTTTGCATAAAAACTTCCGTATCGCGGCAATAGCTCGCCAAGTTACATTCCGTTTTCACGTCTTCAGACTTTGAATTTTCGTCTTTTTTACTAGACAACAATTTTTCACCCTCAGGACACATGATTGTTAAATGACGTCTACTGCACTTAGCGCATTTAATGTACACGCGACAATTTTTGAAGCTGTGACCTAGCTTCAGGCAATTATAACACGCCCGCTTTCTTTTAACAAAATTTTGTCGTTCGGCAAGATTAACCTTTTTTGCCTTTTCACAATCGTTGGTTTCATGCTCTTTCATGTCACAAAACAAACACAACCTTTCTCTTCCCCTAGCAATAAGCAAACCGGCAGCACTTGGCACAGCTTTGCTTTCTTCTTGGGCCCTTTGCCGTTTTGATTTCGTACCCGCACTAACCTTTAAATCGAAACCCTGAACAGCCATCGAAATTCTTAGTTCATTTTGCACCTCTTCGGCCAAGAAATTCATAAGAAGGGTCAGTCTATCTTTTGACTCAATTGAACTAGAGGAATCACTAACATCCCGATTTACAACATTTTTGTTTGGTTGCCACGCACGCAACAATTCTTCCGGTAACGAAGACTCTATCAAAGGGTACAGCATGGCCGCACATTTATCCGTAGTCACACCAAGACTTTCAAGAGCCATTAGATGTGACTCTAACTGATCATATAAAGTCGATAACGGAATGTTATCAGACGAAGACAACGCATTTTTTAATACTAACTGCAATAATTCCCGCACGTACACTTCTATCTGTAAATCTTCGCGGCCAAAACGATTCTTTAAACTATTTATAACTTTATCGTAATTATCTTCCGTAGGCGGATAACTTCCGACTAAAATGGCGGCAGAAGAACCCGGAACTATTGCTTTTATCAGGTACTGGAACTTATCGTCTCTGTCCAAATCTGGATTTTCGTGAACCTTCTTAAAACGACTCCAAAAGTGCAACCAATCCCGCACGTTCCCGTTGAATTTAAAGAAGTCAATCGGCGGTAATTTCAAATTTTTTCTCGTTTCCGTCCGATTGGTCATGCTTTCCGGTATTTGTTGATGATCCTGCTTGACTAAATTATTTATTCTAAGTTGCACGGCCAAAAACTTGCCTTTATACTCGTCGGCGTCTTCAAATTCCTTTTGAATTTCGGCATTCGTCGTTTCTGGTATCTCACACAAATAATCGATAAAAGTACCAGTCGTGATTTCCAATTGGTTAAATTTACTCTCTAATAGTTGCAATGCTATTGTGATGTCTGAAACATTCACCTCATCTTGGCACAATTCATTGATAGCGTTCAAAGCTCTGGTAAACGTCGTACGTTGCGCTGTTCTCTTCTTTTTGATTTGTTCCATTTTTTTATTTAACACTATGTAGATATATTCCAAAACTTAATAATCAATAACCCACGTCCTGTCACGGTCGCCAAATGTTTTATCGAAGGGTACGTCGGGTTATGTTTTAATGGAAATACATTCAAATGAACAACAAAATCAAACTTTATTATTAAAAATGTTTAATACACTGCGAGGTGTTTACCTCTCGGGATTTACAGAACGACTGACTAATTCTAAAAAAGGGGTAGCAATAAAAATGTTCGCACCTGCACAAATTTTACACAAGCAAAAAATCCTCTTATGCCGGAATCGGTCGTCAAAGCACATAAATAGACGCCGCTTGCATTGGCGGCGACCGACACAGAGTAGACAAATCCAACAGTAGGCTTAGTTTGTCAAATATTCACCTGAAGAAGCTGTAGTACAGTGAAACAATTGTTGTGTCAACAATAAAATATTTTTCTTGAAACTTTTGTGTTTTTATGTTTAACTAAATATGGATCAGTTTCAACAAGTTAAGGCTTCCACAATCGAATATATATAGTAGCATAGTTCTTTATAAACTTCCGGTAATATTCGGCGAGTCCCAGAAAAGATTTGATTTCCTTGACTGTTTTAGGTAATGATATGGTTTGAATTTTTTTGAACTAATTTAGGATTTGGTTTGATTCCCGTGGTAGTAATTAAGTGACCTAAATACTCTATTTCTTTTAAACAAAATTCTGATTTTTCCGTTTGTACTCTAAATTTATGTTCTCTTAATCTTTGAAATACTAATTTAAGGTTATTAATGTGTTCTTCAAATGTTTTTCCTTAAATTTTAATATCGTCTAAATATACAAAGCATATTTTATCTACTAATCCTCTTAATGCATGGTTCATTACTCGTGCGAAGCACGCAGGTGCATTACGCAGACCAAACGGCATACGCAAGAAATGGTAGTGACCGTTTTCCGTTGAGAACGCTGTCTTAAATTAGTCCTCCGGTTCAATTTCGATTTGATGATACCCGGATTTCAGATCGAGTTTCGAGAAATAGTTTTCACCTAACAGGTCTAAAATAGTAGCGATATTGGGGATGGGATACTTATCCTCGATTGTTTTATCATTTAGTTTTCTGAAATCTATGACCATCCTCCATGTTTTTTACCTTGTTTGTCTGGTTTTTTGCTAACTAAAAATACTGGTGAGTTAAATGGCGATTCGCTTTCAGTTATTATGTTCTGTTCTTTAAGTTCTTTGATCTGCCTGTTTATTTCTTCTCGTTGGATTTGAGGAAACCGGTACGGTTTGGTGAAAATTGTACATCAGAATTAAGTGGTATTTTATATCTAACGGTACTGGTAAATGTAAGCACATCACCTTCCCTATAGAATATTTCGTCATATTGTTCGCAAAGAGGTTTTACTTTTATGCTTTGTTCCTGAGGTAGATTCTAGTTCTAATTTTAATGGTCTTTTGTGAATAAGTTGATTATTTTTCCTGATATTACAAATGCTGACTTCCTTAGGATTAATATTTTGCGCTTTAATTTTTGGTACTTCTAAATTTTGAGGTAAAGTTCCTTATATGGGGACCTCACATTGGTATCCGCGATCGTAATTGTTTCCGGTATTCTGACATTATTTACCTGCTGTTCTGGACCTTTACTGATTGATATTGGGAATTTTTGTCTATCTAGTTAATTAGCTAAATACGTATCGTATTTTATTAAGGAATAAGCCCTTATCAACACAAAAGAATTGTGTTGATTACCGCTAAAGTTCGTCGGTTTATTATATAAATTTGGCCTACGTAAGTTATTAGAAAAATTAGTAGCTTTAGGGAAATTTTGGTTTAGCGCCCAAATTTTGGATTTTGGAAGGATTAAACGAAAATTTTGCCTCCGTTTTAGTTTTATCAGGCGGGTGTTTTGATAGATAACCCAGAACTATTGCTGTTGCGACTGTCAATGAGTTTGGTTCTTTCACATCTAATATTGTTTGCAATAAAGGTGGCCAATTATTATATAACACTTCGAGTGCTCTTTGCTTGTTAATGTGTTCATAAATTTCCTTTTGGTTTTCCGTGACATCCCTATCTGCTCTAATTTTCAGATTTAATTGATTTTGTATAGACTTAATTCGTTCAATGAACTCGTTATGTGTTTCGTGTGGTTTAATTCGTAAATTTTTGAATTGGTGAGAAAGGATTTTACGATCTACAAAGTCTTCGAATTTATTTCTTAGGGCTTCTTTTAATTTCGGCCAGATGTCCAAATTTGGTCTATAATCGATAAAGTCACCTGCTTCGTTTATTTTTTTGTCAAGCCTTTTTTTTGTTGCCACGAGGCAAATTTTTTTTTTAAATCACAATTTATCTCGGCAATCTTTTAGGCCATTTGTAATTTGTTTCATTATTCAAATTTATTTAAAATATTCTTTTAATAATTTCAATTTTTTTATGGTATCTGGGGTGCATTGAGTGAATGGACTTAGCATTTGACGACAGACTTCCCCAATCCTTCCCTTTTTTTATTTTCCTGTTTGGGCATCTTCAATGCCACAATTTTTTTAATTTTTTTTTTGTTTTAGGATTATTTTCTCTTGTTTGTTCCTAACATTTGTCAGCCCACCCACCGTATAGTTTAGGCTCCAGACGGACACTGAGGCTGTGGGTACGGGTTGGGGTGAAGATACCATCTTATTCTGCTTCCCCAGGCTAAGGGACCTTTGTATAACTAAATATCTCGGTTGGCCGATAATTACCTGTAGGTGGCTCATAATACACACACATATCTACAAATAGAAGTTGGTTCCACACGGACAACGGGAAGATAGCCTGAAATTTTCACTCCCTAGAGAAGTCCCCCTTCAAAGACCCCGAAAATAGCCCTAGTCCCAACATTGGTGTAGGGCGTAATTTTTTTTTTGGCTGCAATTGTAAGTGTTATTTTTCTTTTTTTGTAAAATTTCTCAATATATTCTTCAAGGTTTTTGTTATTTTGTGTTTTTTTAAGAGCTCTCTAAATTATCAGGATTCTACAGGAACCACCGATGCACTACCCGGTGCTCAATAAAGTTTTCTTTGTGTTCATTCTTTTCTTTGTTTGACAAAGTGGCGCCCGACCATATTTTCTTTTTAATATTTCATAACATTTAATTTTTTATAACAAATTATTATTGATTTCAAACCTAAGTAATAGTTTTGTTAAGCTGTAGTTAGTGGATTTACTACGTTTTGGTTTGGCATTGTTAATCCTAATTCTAGCGTATCTACTTCCTGATTACTAAAATTTGGAGATAAATTGTCTATTTCTTGTGGAGAGGAATAAGTGTTAGATTCGTTATGTAATAAACTATCTAATCTAATCGAATTAATCGACTCGTTTAGAGTATCGATGTCTATGACCTCTACTCGATCAGTCATACAGAATACGTATAAGTGAAATATACAATTACATTACAAAAACTGTGTTTAACAAAGAGAAAATTTTGTGCAATAAATAAAAATCTTACTTTTAATCGATGTATCCGATGCGTAGCGTTTCTTCGAATTTTTGAATTGTTGATTGTGCGTTGTGTGGGGTTGTTTGTTGAGTTGTTTGGGAGACCTCAGCGTATGGGGTTGCTCCTTGAATTGTTGTGGGAGACCTCAGCGTATGAGGTTGCTCCTTGAATTGTTGTGGGAGACCTCACCTATGTGGGGTTGCTCCTTGAGGAATTTTGGTTAACTTTCCCGAAGTGTGCAATTGCTTTCTTGAATTGTTGTAGACCTCACCTGTGTGGGGTTGCTCCTTAGGTAATTTTGTTTAACTTTACCGAAGTTGTGCAGTTGCCTTCTACAAGATTCTTATCGGGTGCTGCCCTCGTTGCCAATTTGGTCGGGGTACCGCAATGTTGATCTTGTCAGAAGCGATGGTTTCGTGGATTTTTGGAAAACTCACTGACTTTTCGTATCAGATGACACTTTGTGCACTTAACACGGTTCCAATTCCCGAATTTTTGTGGTTGCACTAAGAACAGAATGTCCAAAAATCCGTTACGACTGCGCCAGTTTTATAGGGCGATACTGCTCTTATGTTAAAAAAAAAAACAATTTCGAACTTTAAATTATTTATTTAATTAATTGAAAAAAACTTTATTATGAACTTTTAATTTTATTTGTTCTTAATAGCAGGAGTTACTTTTACCGCCACTATAATATTTATTCATTATCCGTTTTTTGGTGTTTTAAGCCTGGATAGTTTGATGGTAATTTTGTAACTGAATATATTAAATAATTATTGAATGAAAGAAAACTGAAGAATCTGCTGATTAATGTCTGAAGCGGATAGCGTAGGCAAATGCATCGCTAACTGTCGATATGGCACGTATTTTAATAAAACGTTAACATATTTAACTTTGTGAACTTACATAGGTATTTGGAGAGGGTCGGTTATTTAACTATTTACATACAGTAAGAAATACAAGGAAATATGTACAATAACAGATTTATGGTTATTACCCCGAGGGGCAAGTGGACAAGCGCTGTGAAGCAATAACCATAACCATTAAGACTAGGTAACACAAAATTTTTGAAAAAAAAGCTGTCCATCAATGGCAAGACACTTTAAACTGCCAAAGACGATTTTGTCTATTGTCTATTTTGTGCACCGGAAACTATAATGAACCGGAACACCCAGCACAGTGTAAATTATGCGCTCTTCTCATGATTGGTGTAATTATGACAACGGCAAACGGGTCTTTCTTGACTTTTGTGGTAACACTTTTCTCTATATACTGTGGCTGTTTTTCTTGAAGTTTCTAAAAATAATAAAATTATAACTATTTAGTTAAAGACAAATTGGCAAAAAATAATCTAGAATAGTCAATTAGCCAAAAAAAAAATACAAATTAGCAGTCAATAAAACAGAAACCCCGCTAGTACGCAAAAATATTTCAATATTATGAAAAATGTTACTATATCACCTCTAGCATTCCTTTGCCAAAACGCGATCCTAAATTAACACTTCACCATTTGTCGTACCAATATCGCACTGTACTATATTTTGGGTTTATGGAACCATTGACCAAATCTTCTTCATCCGCTTCTAATTCAAGTTTGTTTAAATGGTATTTAATAGATTCAGTTATTCCGATGCCATTATCAAAGTACGTCTCAAACAATTGTCTGGTTTCCGATGAAGCTGACAATGCCGACAACGCATCTGCAGTGTCTGTGGTACAAGACATGATATTTATTTTGCCGTCAACAAAGCAAGCAGATACATGGAAAATCCAAGAAAACTTCATTGAAATGCCGTCAGAATAATTTTGAAATATCTCAAAGGTAGAACTAATTTTGGCTTGATATTTCAAAAGAACAACCATTTATCTTTGGATGCTTATTGTGATTCTGACTTTGCTTTGAGAGTGGGTATATTATCAAGTGGAGTAATTGTGTAATTAGTTGGTGTACACAAAGGCAAGCATCGGTCACTGATTCCACTACTTATGCTGAATATGTTGCAGCATGTCAAACAATAAAGGAAGTAGTATGGTTACATAAGCTGATTAAAGATTTTTATAACCTGCACTCAGTTAACACCACACTTCTAATAGATAATAAGAGTGCACTGGACTTGGTCAAAATTCCAGTTTTCCACAAGAGAGCAAAACATATTGAAGTCCAGTACTATTACATAAGAGAAAAATATTAAGAAAACTATTTGAACTACAATACATCAACACTGGAGCAGAACTGCAGACATATTGACAAACCTGTGGCAAGAGATCTTTTTGAAACGCACCGTGATCAAATCTGCAGCATCTGTAAATGATTTTATGTTGAAAAATTTCTCCTTTAATATTAATAGCTTTTATATTCAATAAAATAGTGGGAGTGTTGAGAATATTTTCTTGAATTAAACTTTTTCGAAATATTTGTAATAGGCGTACCAACTACTGAGATGTAAAGTAGGTTGTGGTTGTCTGCTTTATGATTTACTATATACAGGGTTGCTCATTAGTGCGTCAAAGGTCAATATGGCCTTTATTAAATCAGATTTGAAAATTGTTTTTTATGAGAATGATACAGTATCAAAAGACCCATATTTTAAAAATAGTTTGACATATACAGGGTGAATCACTAAATCGGAGCACGTTCCAACATATTTTTTTTAATGAAACACCCTGTATATTATTTGTTTTTTATAATCTACTTAAAATTGTCTTTTCAATGATACAAAGATTTTTGGGTTTGGATGTTGCATTGTTGAGTTAATAATGAAAATGTAAAAAAATTGGTTGCAACAGGGTTTGGCTTTTAAGTTCAATGCACGAGTATTACGATTAGTTGAGATGAAATATTTAGTAGTTATGCTGCCAACGGATGTACTAAACCTAAAAAATATTAAAATCATAATTTTATTATACAGGACGTTTTTTACGGTGCAGTCAATTGAGCAACCTTCAAAGAGCGATTTCTCCATTTTTTAAATGGAACACCCTGTATATTATTGAATTTTTGGAATGGTGCGTTAATTCTGCTTAAAGTTTCTTTATAATATTTAATACCTAAACCTCATAATTTCAGAGATATTTCACTTTTTTCATTATTACCAACTAATTATTTGATCTAGTGTGCTTATCGGCCAGATTTGATAAGTTGAGACAATTATAACGTAAATTTACTAGTTAAAGTAAATGTTCAAAGTATCCTCCATTGTGATTGGAACACATTTGCACCCTTGACAGAAAGGATCTATGCACTCTTTGTAACATCTCAACGGGAACTGTTTCAAAGGCATAGATTATACGTTGCCTCATGTCGTCTGCTGTAGTTGGAGGAGTCTTGTATACAATATCTTTTATGTGGCTCCATAGAAAAAAATCGAGTTTCGTCAAACCTGGCGATCTAGGTGGCCAACTGATAGGACCCCCGCGACCTATCCTTCTATCTCCGAATTGTTGATTCATGAACTCTCTGACAGTTAACGCAAAATGTGCTGGAGCACCATCGTGTTGGAACCACATATTTTCCCTTAAAACAGGAGGAACGTTTTGCAGAAGCCGAGGTAAATCATGTTGCAAGAAATACAAATATTGTGCACTATTTAAACGTTCATAAAATAAATGTGGTCCAATTAAAAAGTTTCCCATAATACCACCCAAACAGTTACTGTCCATTGTCTCTGCTTATCAACCGATCTCAGTATTTTTGGGTTTTCAGTTGCATAATGATGAAGATTATGACGGTTCGGGGTACTACTCTGAGTAAATGTGGATTCGTCGGTAAATAACACTTTTTGGAAAAAGTTAGGTGTTATCCTTTCAGTTTAGTCTCGAAATCGGCCTCCAACAGTTCTTGATGAAAGGAGATACTGTAGTCATGATATTTATTATTTTTCATTGTCTTGCTTACAGTAGATCGTGGTACATTCATTTCTTTTGATATTTTTGTCGAACTAGTAGATGGCTCTTCAATTACTGATAATAGTACATTCAAATTTTCTTCGTCACTTGTTCTCTTTTTCCTTTCACATTTCTCATAACTGACATTTCCCGTCCTAGTGAAGGTTGTCTTCTATTAGGATATCTCTGTGTATACATTCGCTGAGTTAACAAACAATTTTGTTCAGCTGATCCCATAATGAAAATCATGTCAACGAGTTCGTTTTTCTCAAACTGCATAATACCGATTTAACTAAAACCCGTAGTAATATGTAACAAGCAAAAATTGTTCAGGAAAACTACGAACCGAATCAAACTGGTATGATACGACAATGACAATAATGCAAAAATAATTGTACTAGTCACTAATACAGCACGCTTAACGTATTAAATTATTAGATGTATTAGACGCATTACGTATTCATTTAGTAATTGCTTGTGCCAACTTGTCAAATCTGACCGATCAGCACACTAGATCAAATCAAAAACAAATAATCAGCTGGTAATGATGAAAAAAGTGAAATATCTCTGAAATTACGAGGTTTAGGTTAAAATATTATAAAGAAACATTTAGCACAATTAACGCACCATTCGAAAAAATGGAGAAGTCGCCCTTTGAAGGTTGCTCAATTGACTGCACCGTAAAAAAACCCTGTATAAAAAAATTATGATTTTATTATTTTTTAGGTTTAGTACATCCGTTGGCAGCATTACTACTAAATATTTCATCTCAACTAATCGTAATACTCGTGCATTGAACTAAAAAGCCAAACCCTGTTGCAACCAATTTTTTTACATTTTCATTATTAACTCAACAATGCAACATCCAAACCTAAAAATCTTTGTATCATTGAAAACACAATTTTAAGTAGATTATGAAAAACAAATAATATACAGGGTGTTTCATTAAAAAAAATATGTTGGAACGTGCTCCGATTTAGTGACTCACCCTGTATATGTCAAACTATTGTTGCACTTTTGTCAGGAAATGATAAGCCGCTAGGTTTAATTAGAACGTCTTTATTCTTAGATGGTTGTGTGTGGAATACTTATATAATATACAATCGTAATCTTTATAACGGTTCGAGGCAAAAATGTCCCACGAGGCCGTCCCGCTCCCCGAGCCCGGTTAATCAACACATGACTCGCCGTACTCAGAAGTTGCAAAAATAAACAGCCCTAGTATCACTGTTGGCAAAACCGATAAATCGGCTGTTGATAATATACGATTACAACAGTTCGGCCGTCCTGAGAGATCTGACGTCCTCGTCAAAACATTTTCCCACGAGACACAAAATCAAAATAAGATATAACAATTTAAACAAAGAAACATATGGAACACATATAAAATAATAATACAAAATAACAACATAATAATTATGATTAGAACAAAATTATACGGGTTATTTAATTCTGACAATTATTTGGTGACACTAATTTTAAACGTTCACCCGATAAAATGCCTTTATATAATCGACCACCAGGTTTTCCTTCTATGTCCTCAACAATATACCTGTCGTTGTCTAGAACCCTAGTGATGCCATAAGGGCCTTTATATTTACTTTCTAGTTTTCTACTTTCACCCGTTGAAGGGATTTGAGCTTTTACCATCACCAAATCTCCTACTTGATATTTTCTAATATTAACAATTTTATCTTCACAAGCATTAATTTGTTTCAAACGATTTTCATCTAACCTTTTACTGACCTCAAAATTTTTATCTGTATTTTCATTCAATTGTGTGATTTCGATTGTTAGGGGATTGTCGTGCAAACCCGTTCCCTTATATCTGAATACGAACGAGTTCAAAAGGGGTACATTTGGTTATCCTATGGACACTGGTATTTATACTCCATTGGATATCAAACAACTTTTCATCCCAAAGCCTATCTCCCGTCTCGCAATCCATACTACACGGCAAAAATTTATTATTTAACTTAAGCATACATGTGTTCATTTAATGCAAACGTAAGTTCCCTATTCAGCAAGCATAACGTACATTTATTTTAAATAAATGATTTCGTTAAAATATCATCTGTTCCATAATTTGATTTGACAGTAACATATCATTAAATTTAATTATATCTGAAGTGTTAATTCAATAATTTGTTGTAATTACAATTTGACTATATGGTTTTGTTGAATGTAAAAATATCATCTGTTCGTATGAATTTTATCATAAAGTTAATGTAACTGCTTTTCTGTAGTAAATTTGTTCCCTTATGCTTAACTTATTCTTACGTATACGTTAATTTTAACCCTACGGTTTAGTTAAAGCAACACATGCAATTGTTGATTCAACTGTTTGATAATGTTAATTCACATATTGATTAATTTAAATTTAACTAAACGTTAATTTCAGATTAATATTATTTGTTTGAAATAACAATATGATGATATGATAATAATATTTATTCATCTGTTATACATACTTCAATCATATTATTTTATTAATTAGGTAATTAATTTAAATATACAGGTAGATATCTATATTTAAATCAAACCATGATTGATATAAACTTAAAAAAAATATTTTAAAAACGTGTTACATTATTATTATTATTCTTATTAACCATTATTTCAAGCACTTGTAATGTTGAAAAATTCCAATGTTTCTTATTCAAAACAATCCTTCCTTTAGGTGGTATAAGATACGGCAAGCAAGATAGCTCTATTAAGAATTTACCACCTAAAATTATAACGTTAAAATAGTAATATCTTTACTATCAACTGTGAACAATTACTTGTGTTGTTTGTACTGTTTGCGTAATTCTAAGAGATCCAAAAGGGTTTGATCCTTAGAACTGTTTCCTCTTATCTCTAGAACAACGTTAATAAATTTGGTCCAACTTTCGAACAACTTAAATTCTTTATTGTTAAAAGGTTTCTAAAATCTGCATTAAATCTGGAATAAAATTGGTTATTTTCAAAAAAACAGAAAATGATACAAACAATCACACCAGTGAACTATTACTACATACCAACGAATCAGCTCTAAGGTCTCTTAAGGAAGGCCATTGCTCCATAAACGTATGAACACTTCCTTCCTCTCGTCGAAACTCTTCCCTTAAGAAACTTATTTATTTCACAACGGCCTAGTTACGAATGCTAGATAGGTATAACGACTTTTGGTAGCAGGCGGGAATATTCAATTATATTCGCGCTTCGCCCTCTATGATCGAATAGAGGTAGTACGTCTTTTATGTCCCAATCTGCCACAATTTTTAAAGAACGCTGCATATCCTACTGATACCCAACGCTCTGATCGATCCTGTGTAAACACGCCATTCGTCTTTTTTGTGCGCCAAGATTGCCACGTGTCTTCGCGGTAGTGTTGAATACACTGAATTTGTGAAAATGAAGAGTGCGAAATTACATCTAAACCCTTCATCAACCCAAAATAATATGTTATTGACAACTAAGAGGAGGATTAGACGCCTTTCTTCTAGTGATTTGAGTAAAGGTTAGTAATATTCGAATACATGTAAATTTTAATGATGGAATAATACAAGTCGGCTTGAACTAATTTATTGTCGACTTTTACGTACTTTACTTCTCTATTACAATGCACTCTTCGGAATGTTCCTTTTGTTACCCTCGCCCTAGCACTGGTAAGTGCCTGTTGCGCTGCGCGCACCCCACATGTAGTCATCATGCGTTCAGGGTGTGTACAGGAACAGGGTAAATTCCACCCTCCGCTAAGGATTTAAGAGGATGTCGTTATGGGTCAACGACGTTTGCAGCTTCGTTATTTCCCACACATACATGTGCATTTTACCCCTTAAACGGGATTTAAGAGGGTGTCGTTACGGGTTAACGACGTTTGCACCAACGTGAATTCACCACTACATATGTGCAATTTTACCCCTTAAACGGGATTTAAGAGGGTGTCGTTACGGGTTAACGACGTTTGCACCAACGTGACTTCACCACTACATATGTGCAATTTTACCCCTTAAACGGGATTTAAGAGGGTGTCGTTACGGGTTAACGACGTTTGCACCAACGTGACTTCACCACTACATATGTGCAATTTTACCCCTTAAACGGGATTTAAGAGGGTGTCGTTACGGGTTAACGACGTTTGCACCAACGTGAATTCACCACTACTTATGTGCAATTGTACCCTTTAAACGGGATTTAAGAGGGTGTCGTTACGGGTTAACGACGTTTGCACCAACGTGAATTCACCACTGCATATGTGCAATTTTACCCCGTAAACGGGATTTAAGAGGGTGTCGTTACGGGTTAACGACGTTTGCACCAACGTGACTTCACCACTACTTATGTGCAATTTTACCCCTTAAACGGGATTTAAGAGGGTGTCGTTACGGGTTAACGACGGGGTTTTTTAGTCACATGGTACTTATCCAGTTGACAATGTCAGTTGACGTCATGGGATGACGATTATATGGGTTTATTCCAACTATATAGTACATATATATAGTACATATAAACATTGGTACATATATTTGGCGTCAGCGGTGACGCATTGATTTTTAGGCTTCGCGACTGAAATCATACATACAACCTTTCCCACCGTCTTGACTTGTATTAACAATTGTTCCTGATATTTACAGAATTCTCAGTGACGCCAGAGTACCTTTGGCGGAAGCCTTTTGGTAAAATATAATCCACCCTCTAACGCCAAATTTGTTCAACCGCCTATATTAAATGCGGAGGTGAAAGCTTCACTTAAATTACCTTATCCTGGTACATCGAATCGACGTGACGAGAAACTGGCCAACATCTAGGGCCAAATGGGAACGTGTCTATCAACCATCGGCAAGGCACTTACGTTTTGCTTGAAACAACCACTGTTAGGGTCCTCCCTGTATATATACATTAGAGATAAGGTCTACTTGTTAATCGTTTAACACGATTATTTTGTACGACTTAAGTAACAGCCCAAGTAAGCATTTCCCTGATATTTACAGGATATTTCATGATTATAAACATGCTTTGCGCTGAATTAAAACTAATATTTATCGTAAATTCAGCGCATTCGACCTTCGAATAAACATGGTTCATTCGACACATAAATCTGATGCATACGCATTTCGAATGAACATAGATAAGAAGTCGGAAAAGTTACTTTGACTTCGATAACTGAGAATACATTTAAGGCGTATGAGCCATATTTCAAACATGGTGGGGCTGTTACTCTGACCTTTGTATCGATGTATTCACGTATAATGTTTCACATGCATTAACGTTCTTAACAAATAGTTTAATCAAAGTGCTTCTTATAGAACCCTAAAATGCTATAGGTCAGCATTGGCCCTTTTGTTATCTCCGGAACTGGGAAAAGACTTGGGGGGGGGGGGCTAACCGGTTTCCCCGAGGATTTTCAATGTAAGGCCAACACGGCCCAAGTATGATACTACTTGGAACCCTAATGTTGTACCAAATCATAGAAATAAGACACTCTTAACATTAAACTGCATACTGTGTGGTGCTTCAAAACGGAAATTGTTAATTCAAAATGCGTCGACTTGTTTGTCTTTTCAGCCAACACACTCGTTTTTTGAAATAAAGTAATAGTTACAATGTTCAGTTATACTTCTACAAGAATCGGTTGGACATTCATTGATTTATTGAACAAACCAAATTGGTGAACTTCATTCAACATATTCAAACTATTAAAATAACTGTGATACATTGTTAAATCAACTGGTTAAGCTGTATTGATGCAGGAAAACTTTTCCGCTAAACATTTTCCAAGCAGCACAACAGTAGTAAATACGTCCTCTAAATAAAAATGTAAGTTTTACCTATCATCAATTTTCGAGAGGACACACAACACACAATAAATTGACAAAACTAGATTTATTTAATGTTTATAACAAACATACAAGGTTACAACCATTCGATAAAAAGTGACTGTAACATACAATACTTACTATCAAGTAATTGGGAATATTTCTTATTGAATGATATACGCGTGGTAATGGTCAGAAAATTCATACATGCTGCAGGTAGTTGGTCTCGCCCATAAAATGCGTAGTGATTATCGCTGGCAGTTTTGACAGCAAGTCCCACATCTTCATGTGAATTAGTTATTTCAATAAAATGGATATTTCCTTGTTACTTAAAAGGGGCTCAACATTATATTGCTGTCAACATTAACGTTTAAATCATCAATTATTTTATCAGTAGCTTCACATTCATCATAGCTCACATTGTCAATAATAGTAGTGTTATATTCAAAATCGTGTTTGACTCATCATTAACAATGTCTAAAGAAATGACAGAAGAGTTTTGAAAAATTTATAGTGTTTCTCAATTGTTGTAAAAACAACTTTTTTATTTTACAAGGTCTTACAGAATTTGCCGAGATTCGTGCATGTAAAACGTTGAATTGAGTATGCATTTTATTTAGTCTACATTTAGCGACTAATGGAAGCAATACAAGTACTTCATTGCTTATTATAGTTAACAGAATACATAATTTTTTTAATTTATTTATTTCATTAACGGGACTCAAATCCCCCTACATAGCAAGTTAACTTATTAATGTAGATTAGCAAAAGTAAAATGTTATAACAATGAACAACTAATTTAAGTGCATATTGAAATGTTAGTGTTGTACGCTAACTCGCAAAAATGAAACAATATAGGTAATTATCAACAATAATATAAGAATGAAGTCAAAATAAGAAATAAACAGCTATTGACTATAAGCAAGGCTAAGTTTTATCAAATTAATCAGTTACTAATAAGGCATTTTTGACTTTAATTTTAAATTTTCCAAACGTATCGGCGAACCATTCCATCCTATCAGAAATATTATATATATTATTATCTTATGACATGATTCTGTGCACAGTGGACTTTGATAGCATTGCACAATCTACTGAAAAATCATACTTTCTTTCTCTCAACATTCTAACAGGAAAACACAAGTTTACCGAAACAAGCAGGTCTGGACAGTCAACATATTTCCATAAAACTTTCAATAGAAACAGCACATTATATATTACTTTTACATATTCATTTTGATATAAATTTGTTAAACCAACCCAAAAGAATATGTTATTGATACTATTGGAAAAATGGTTATTTGACAGTTTTGAATGTCTTGGATAAAAAAAAAAAAAAAATAATTATCGGTTATCTCAACCACTAATTGAAATTTTAAATAGAATACGACCAAGATTAAATGAAGCAATCTTTTCATTTATTTAAAATTTATCAACTAAAACCGTACCTACCTTTAATGCATAAAATTTATTGGAATAACAAATTTTAGAATAAAACTTGCTAGTATTGCCGAAAACATTTTCAAACGATGCAATTGAAGAAAGTTTTACTTTTAATAGGGGTAATTTTAACATATTAATTAATGATAATTGATTTTAATTAAATCAGACCCATTATACATAACCTCAAGTTAATGAGGAAAAATTGTTGCTGTTGTCATGCCCTTGCCGGGAATCGAACAATTCAAACATTTTGAAACAACAATTTCAGGATTTAATTAACTTAAAAACTGTTCCTTAAACATATTCACAAGTTACAATTGCGGGATTTATTGCTTGAACTGATTCCCTTTTTTCTCGGTGTATAACAGACCACTAATTCCGTAGGTAATATTTGGAAAAACCATATTGAGTAGCTCATAAGACAACTCGATTCTATTGAAACCTACGTTGTTTATTGAGTGATTTGCCCTTTCTTTTTATATAAAATGTCTAGAAGACATTCTTTTATATTACGTTGGTTTACATAATTACATTAGTTGATTGTTCTAAAATATCATATTTTATACATTTCCTAACATGAAATTATAAACTATAATTTTACATGTTATACTAGGTGATTGGGATAGTTAACGCAACTACCTTTAAACATCTACCTCTGTTCGATCATAGAAGGCGAAGCGCGAATATAATTAAAAAATTAAACGAACTTACCTAAGTGAAGTTCAATTTTAATTATATGAAGCGCTTAGCCCGAGATGATCGATCCCACCCGAAACCCAATACCCTTCATTTCATTGTAGTTGCGTTATATTCTTTCAAGAGAATGGCGTGTTTACACAGGATCGATCAGAGCGTTGGGTATCGGTAGGATATGCAGCGTTCTTTAAAAATTGTGGCAGATTGGGACATAAAAGACGTACTACCTCTGTTCGATCATCTCGGGCGAAGCGCTTCATATAATTAAAATTGAACTTCACTTAGTTAAGTTCGTTTAATTTTTTAACTATATAGTATTGTTCAACCAAACAGATCACCGAAATGGTATCGTTAAAACAATTAAACGACAAATAAATAGGGTTAAATTAAAACTAACAAACAAATTAAGAGAAAAATATAACAGAAGCAAAAAAATTAAAAACTGCAATTAAAAATTAAACTCTTGGAAAATTTTACTACTACATTTGCTTTACTCTATAGGCGTTTCGCCTTTTTATGGCATTATGAAGTGATTACATTTTAAAAGAAAATAATTTTTAACAGCACGTAACCGAAATAGAAAATAAACTAACAACTATTTATTTTAGTTTAAAATGTAAGCTAAAAAGGCAAAATACGTGTAGTGTAAACTAAATAATGTAGTGAAAATTTTCAATTGTGTAATTTTTAATTGTATTATATAATAATATTTCACTGAGAAATAACGTTTAACAATTAAAATATTGAAAACAAAAGTATTATGTTATTTAGGGCCCGTATTTTTTTGAAATTCACCGATTATTTCAATTAAACATCAGGTTAACTATTGGTGATGTCTAGACCCGATAAACGAAATCAATATTTACGAGAAAAAAACAGTACATACCTACATTCTTATAATAATTATCATTAATTCATTATATCTTTGATATTTGAATTAACCAATATAGGAAAAAAAATATATAGAGTAGGTATATTAAAGTGAAAAAGTAAAACATCAAATAATTACACAATTGATTTAGTAAAGCTATTTTAAGAGCTTTGATTGGGGTTGATTATGTGTATTATTTTATACTAAACTTTGGGTTTGTTTACGAAGGATTATTATTTCTATTTTTGATATAACAATTAGTACAAGTAATCTGTTTATTTCAAATAAAATTCTATTAAATATGTAGTTAATGCAAACCCTAATATTTTGCTTGATGAGTTCTTATGATACATACAACTTATACAACGATTGATATATTTTGTAGCAAAGTCACGCAATTGGGAAATAGTAGCATTCCTTGACCTTTTCAAGGGTTTTATCAACACCCAAGTGATTTAAATTTTTATGCGCTTCACTCACAATGTCAAACCGTAATTCTTTTGGCACATACAATCAAAAAATATTCCCTTTAATTTTGAAAACTCTACCATTACAAAGTGTAAATTTCTTATGGGTACTGGATTCATCTTTTTCCAAATTGCTACTTATAACTAAAATATCCGGATCAGTCTGTTGTAATGCGGCGACCCAGTCCGTCGTAACGTTTATATGACAATTTCGGTTTCGTTAGCCTCGTCGGCTGGATATCTACTTAACGAGTCCGCAACCACGTTTACTGAACTCGTATGGTGTTCAATGGTATACTGATATTCGTAAAGACGAATAAACCATCTGCTAATTCGAGGGTTAAGATCGCGTTTGTGTTCTAAAAGTTTTAAGCTATTACAATCTGTTTTGATGACAAAAGGTATGCCTAGCAAATAAACTCGAAATCGTTCGATGGAGCAAACCATAGCTAAAGCCTCTAGCTCGTAGGAATGGTATTTACTTTCATCCGCTGTCGTTTTCCTACTAAAGAAACTAACAGGGTGCATTTTCTTGTCATCCTGTTCTTGGTAAAGAACCCCACTCAAACCTACTTTACTGGCATCCGTATGCAGTTCCGTTTTTGCTTTTGGGTTATACATACACAAGACAGGTTCTGTACTTAACCTTTGTTTTATATTATCCATTGCTTGTTGCTGTTCATCACTCCATCTAAAAGTTCTATCCTTTTTCAACAGGTCGGTTATAGGGTGAATTATTAATGCAAAACCTTTTATGAATCTCCGAAAATAACTAGCTAATCCTACAAAACTACGAACCGCTCTGACGTCGGTAGGAGTAGGGGTAGATGACAGCTTCTGGCCCGGAGGATCAGAGGGTTGTGATTTCTGACAATTGTGACGTAATTGCAATTGATAGAATGTCGTTGAAGGTCATGATTGATAAGTCTACTACAGTAGAGAGTATATTTATCAACGATTGCGTCTTTTTCAAGGTCATGATTGATATGTCTACTACAGTAGAGGGTATATTTTATCAACGATTGCGTCTTTTCGACGTTGTCGATTGATTGAAATGTCTACTATAGTAGAAAGTAAACCACGTCCACGCAGTCGGGCGACATCTAGATGTAAACGGTTCAAGTCATGCATTCATACTCTGCTTTACATTTTGTTTTACCAAACAATAATTCTGTAAGCTATCATGTGTAAATTCATCATACACAGACAAACATCACTTGTCGTTCAGTACCTATACATCGACAACTTTGCAATTCGCTTATGTCGCACACACATGTATACTTACGCACACGTCTTACTTAAACTGCTCTATGTATAATACATTTCGTCTTGTAAAGCTTCTGGAACAGAGGATATTGATTTGTAACGATTAAAATATGAATTAATTATGACGTAACAGTTGTGTTATATCCTATGGATAAGTACTTTATAGACTTGTTTTGATGTATACTTGATTACACATGATGAAAGTTTCAACGAAATATATATTTGAAATAAATGCTCTTACAATTGAAGAGTAAATTACTAAAGTGAAAAATTAAAACTATTGCTTTAAATATATGATCAACAATTACAAATACAAACGTAAAGGTATACATAAATCTATTTTGTTGAAACTTTTTAATGACGGGTTCTGGCTAAGAGGATGAGAGGGTTGTGATTTCTGATAATTGTGGCGTAATTGTAATTGAAAGAATATCGTTCAAGGTCATGATTCATATGTCTACTACAGTAGAGAGTGTATTAATCAACGATTGCGTCTTTTCCAAGGTCATGATTCATATGTCTACTACAGTAGAGGGTACATTTTATCAACGATTGCGTCTTTTCGACGTTGTGAGTCATAAATGTTGGTTGAAATGTCTACTATAGTAGAGAGTAAACCACGTCTACGTAGTCGGGTGACATCTAGACGTAAACGGTTCAAGTCGAGAAAGCCCTCCGATGCTGTGATAACGGTTATTGAAATAGGTGGAATGGTGTTGTAGAGAGCGAGGTGGTCGGTTAAATAGCAAATATGATTAACAGACGCAGCATTAGCTCCACGTTACTATTGTTACATACCTTCACGCATACACACACTACTTTAACTTTTGTTTTCGAGATAACCTACCACTACATTCATACCTATCAATAATTCTACAAGCTATCATGTGTAAGTTCATCAAATACAGACATCACTTATCTTCGACGGTGAACACCCACAGTTATACATATACATCAACAACTTTGCAATTCGCTGATATCGCGTATACCTGTCTACTTTACACACACGTCTTAATTAAACCTATACCCGTTCATCTATGTCTATGTATTGATATTCACGCGCTTTACATCTTCAATCTATTTCGTTGAAGCTTTTTACTGAAATTCATAATAACTACTGTATCAACAGTTTTACCAAATATCACGCCACCTTCTAATTACATAGCTTTCGATAGTGTAAGAACTGATTGTAGAACAGAGGAGTGAGGATATTGATTTGTAACGATTGCAATACGAATAAATTTATGTATAACATGTTATGTCTAATGGATAACTCTACGTTATCAACAGTTTTACTGAATATCATGCTTAAATGCAATCATAAATTATAATAATCAAAGTATCACCACACCTAATATAACCATATATACATTTTCTAGAAACATATGGCAAGGTTATTAATTCTTATACGCTAAATAAAATGCTTGTATGTATGCATAACGGTGTGTATGTGTGTCATTCATGATTATAATGCTACTAGACAATCAACAACTGGCATACACACACACTCTTATTGTTTAAACAATTTCAATACATATGAACCGATGAACGTTGGCTCGATTAATAATTACGTATAGATACCTGATCCCCCCCTCGCATCCTACCGGTACTATCAGTACTGTTCAGTATTATTATATTATGTATAGACATGTAGAGCAGTATAGCATCGAAGTTTGCATCAGCATAATATAAATACTTTTATAGTTACGTATAATTTAGGTACTAGCTACAATGTTAAAAATGGCTTATTGAATTCTATTGATTTATAAAAAGAGCTGCAGTTTTGTTATTTACATATGAACCGATGAACGTTGACTCGATTAATAGTTATGTATATAAAAGGTATATATATATAGAAAACACACTTGGGTTAATCATTGAATATTTTACAGTATCTGCTCTATGTATAATACATCATTTCACCTTGTGAAGCTTCTAGAACAGAGGATATTGATTTGTGACGATTCAATTTTGACTATACCAGTCTTTTCACAGAGGTATGAGTTTTCCCCCTGACGAGACAAGATCGACAGCAGCAGTTTACAACATCGAGATTATATTCTCTACAGCTACGATAGAAAAGCAGAGGTCTGTTGTCAATACATAACTGATAACAGAATCCTCTATCTTCCGTACAGTTTATGCGAAAGTATGCCTGAAAGGCACAACTGATACACCGGGAAACCCTTCCGAGCAAGGACGCAGCATTAGCTCTACGTTACTTTTGCTGCTAATATGTACACATACACACATACAACTTTAACTTTTACTACAAGCAAACAATAATTCAGTAAGCTATCACTTTACGTGTATAAGTTCATCATAGACAGACATCACTTGTCGTTCACGGTGAACACCTACGGTTTTTGTTATACGCATACGTCAACAACTTTGTCGTCGGTACAATGTTATTGAGAAGCAGCTAATAACTTTAAACGATCACATAATTCATTAGCGTCATCAAAATATTTGTATTCTATCGATTTATCGTTATATATAAATATGAGGGTCTTCATATGAATCGCGTATGATTCATGTAATATTCATATTATATACCTAAGCACATACATATATATATATATATGATGTATATGTGGAAATGAAACAGATTATATCAATTTTTGTAAAAATTTTCTTTCATTATCCCTTACTAAAACTTGTGTAGATATACTTTTTTAATACAACACTACCTTCTTTATTAGATAACTAATTATTAAAAGAAAAAAAATCCACACTAACTATAACACAAACCGATCCTTTTACGCTTTAAACATTAACATTCCTGTTTGTTACATGCTCCTATCTCATTATGTATCAATTTTTGTAAAACTTTGCATTATCCCGTGTAGTATACTTTTATCATACATATCTCCTGTTGTCAGCCGGTTTTCCGCATTCGTAACAATGATGATGGTGTCTCTCGTGCAGGTATCATATGTAAACGAACACTACATCGTCACATTTACAGACTAAGTTCCGATGGATACCCAAGTCCATAGAAAAAAAAAACTATATTTTTATTTGAGAATGGATATTATGAGTATGTTAGAATGCAGTTTAACCTTCGTAATGGTTCAACCACGTTTCAACGCATGATGGATGAGATTCTCAAAGAGTAGCTATACAAGTTCGCTTTCGTCTGTATGATGAATGCTATAGTCATAGTTTCCAAAAGCCTCTACGACCACATCCTTTATCTTAAACGAGTTACTGGACTATATTGAAAAGAATATTAGTCTACCAATCACGTTTAGAAGTTAGGAATAATTAGAATACCCATTACTTAAACAAACAACACATGGGCTATTACATCGGTCTCGAATATAGAAAAACCGTTATTTATTGTTATTTGTTTTCAAACCGATAGAAAAACAAACTTAAAATTAAATAACTCAAAATTTGATCATTGTAAGTTAAAATCTATCAAATTATATGTAAACTCTGAAATGTATCCGTACGATAACATTAATGTAAATTATAATCAAAACCAATTTACAATGTTATACCAAATGTATACTAAATTTCAACGATCATATTATTGGAATAAAGGTAGCAAGGAACCCATACTGTCACCGGATCTGTTTAAGAAACAGGTACCGCTAGTTGTAATTGATAATTCACACCAAAGTGAATCGATTAAAAACGGTGCTATTAATATTATATAAAAAATATGCCTGTTAAAATTAAGTACAAGTGTCCTAAATGTAAAGTTGAAACTGATGAACCCAATACGAATTGTATTCCATGCATCTTTACAGCATATATGAAGATGAAAGGTGGTCATAAACACATTCCACATACATATTTTACTCAAAAGGATCCCTCAACTGATAAGGATAGATACTAGGGTTTATAAATGTTTCAAATTCCATTTCAAGTTCGAATATCTGTAAGTGCAAAAGAACATTCTAGTAAGTATCATATGACTCTTTTGTAGTAGTTATCATGAAATTTCAGTAAAAAGTTTCAACGAAATAGATTTATGTATACCTTTACGTTTGTATTTGTAATTGTTGATTATATATTTAAAGCATTAGTTTTAATTTTCGACTTTAGTAATTGTTTACTCTTTAATAATAATGTAACGGTTTTCAATTGTAAGAGCATTTCTTTCAGTTTCTTTCAGATATACTTATTTCTTTGAAACTTTCATCATGTGTAATCAAGTATGCATCAAAACAAGTCTAAAAAAGTACTTATCCATTAGACATAACACACGTAACATTTAATTCTTATTTAAATCGTTACAAATCAATATCCTCTCACTCACTCTTCTGCTCCAGAAGCTTTACAAGACGAAATGTATTATACATAGAGCAGATACTATAAAATATTCAAGTGTATATACCTTTAATTATTAATCCAGTCAATCGGTTCATCGAAATATTATTTAAACAATAAGCGTGTGTGTGTGTATTCGTTGTCGGTTGTCGATATTACTTGATAATACTTTTTAATTTTGATTTTCCCGGGGAAATTCCTGATTCACAGATTTCAAAACCCAAATAATCAATTTTTTTCAAAGAAAAACTGGCATTTGTCGATTCTCAGAGTTAGGTTAGGTTAGGTAATTCCGCAATAATTCCAGCATTTGTCTTAAATTTCTCATACCTTCTTCTACGATTTGGCAAGGTAGAATGATATCGTCTAAGTAAGCCATTGCTGTTGTACCCTTAAAATTTTGCAAAATTAAATTCATAAATATTTGAAAAACCGCAGGAGCGTTACATACACCAAACCCCATGCGCTGGGGGGCTGTTTTTGGCTTTGAACATTCATCCATAGGGATCTGATAATAGCCGCTTCTTAAGTCTGATGTTATAAAATACCGTTTGTCATGGAGTAAGTCTAGCTGATCGTCGATCCTCTGTAGCCCTGTAGTCCATGCACAGTCTATAGTCTCCTGTTTTCTTTCGGACCAAAAGACAAGGACTCGCAAATGGGGAATTCGAGTCTTCAATAACGTCGGCTTCCTTCAACTCGCGCACTATCAGACGCACTTTTTCGCGCTCGAACACTGACAACCGATAAGATTTGTAGTACACGGGGGTATCACTCTCGAGTTCGACCTTCATTTTCACTTTATCGGTAACCTCTAGCTGTCGCATATTCCTCGCTACCACGTCTTTGTATTCGTTAATAAGTTCTAAAAGGTATTTGGCGTCATCACCATCTAACTCGGTCTTAATTTCATCCATTGTCACGTCTTCGACATTTACTTTGCATTCACAAGATAAGTTGCCGTCGTTAGTTTCTTCGCACAATTCACCACGCGTAACGACACTACCTTCCGTTATTTTCATTTCCGTTTCCGATAAATTCATAACTTCTATCGTTGTTGCCTTCATGATCTGTGGATACGATGCATCTCGGTATCGCATGCCCATCTTCTCGTACTCCTCCTATACATAAATCGTGGTTCGTAATTTCTGATTGCACACTTATGCTACTAACGAATTTACTTGGAATAGTGCACGTTTCTGTTGCTCTTAGCGTTGTTTTGTTGCATTCTTCTGCAATTGGTTCACCAGCATTTTGAATTATAAGTTCGTCAGCTTTACTGATTATTACTATATACTATACTATACTATAATATATGTCCCACAAGTAATTCGACTTCTTGAGATTCATCGGGCACAACATGTATTTTGACTTTTGCTGAGATACCATCTATGCTAAGGGAAGCAGTAAACAAGCCCAATGGTTTTACGATTCCCTTTCCAAAGCCAATTAATGGTTGTGGTTCACACTCGTGAAACGAAAATCCCAGTCTATCTGATGTGCATTTACGCATTGTCACGCAACTACTGCCAAGATCGATGTAACATTTTATCAATTTTTTGTTGACATAGGCATATTTGAAATATTTGGAATGTGTGCTTACAGTTTCCTCAATAATTTTTAAAACTTGCGCCTTTTGTCTTGAGCTGCTACTGGTTACTTCACCTTGTTGGTTTCTATTCGAATTCTTCGAAGGGAATTCCCTTGCGTAGTGACCTTCTTGCGCACACTTAAAACATTTAACTACCCGTTTTTTGCTGCTTACAGCATCGTATGATCTTGTTCTTTCATTGTTTCTCCCTTGGTTTACCATCGCAGTAGGTTTTGTTGTTTCGGTGTTTCGGTTATTTATATGTTTTAATCCGCTTTTCAAATCTTGTAGTAGCTGACTCGTATTGTAGTATCTATTTAAAGGACCAAGATAGTCTCGAAATCTGGAGTTACTCAAACCATCTACAATCTATTCTATGGTTTCTGCTGTAGTCATTTCACATTTATTGCAAAGTGCCAACTTTTCGAAAAAATACTCTCTCAAATCCTGACCATTTCGCCATCAATAAGCCGCTAGTCTTCTGGCTATAATGCTCTTGTTCGTACCAAAAGTTTCTTTTAATATTTGCGTCCAGTCTGCCCAATTTCTGCTGAAATCTGGTTTTAAACTAAAGTTCCATGTTTTGGCAACACCGGTTAGTTTTGATAAACCATAATGTTTAATTGTTATCTCGTCCCAGTCATACATTTTTCCAAATTCTTCGATTTTTAAAATCCATTCTTCGATAGTTATGCTACTCTTTACGGGGTCGAATTCTGGTAATATTTGGTCGACGTTGGGGAAATATCTGGGGCCTGTTCGTCTCGATTCCTCAACCATGCTCGTCGCCGCTGGTGCATGTTCACTTGTATTTTCGACCGACATTTCGATTGAGTCACAAATTTTCCCGTGTTGCAGTCTAACCGTATAATCACAACAGTCTATAGACCGACACTAAAATCTGTCTTCAATACAAAAAAAAATCGAAAACACGCAGTATACACCCGGACTTTTACGTTAAATCCCGCTCCTGAAAACTGTTGCACTTTTGTCAGAAAATGATAAGCCGCTAGGTTTAATTAGAACGTCTTTATTCTTAGATGGTTGTGTGTGGAATACTTATATAATATACAATCGTAAACTTAATAACGGTTCGAGGCAAAAATGTCCCACGAGGCCGTCCCGCTCCCCGAACCCGGTCAATCAACACTCAGAAGTTGCAAAAATAAACAGCCCTAGTATCGCTGTTGGCAAAACCGATAAATCGGCTGTTGATAATATACGATTACAACACTATTTTCAAAATATGCGTCTTTTGATACTGTATCATTCTCATAAAAATAAAAATTCAAATCTGATTTAATAAAGGCCATTATTGACCTTTGACGCACTAATGAGCAACCCTGTATATACGTTATGGAAATATGAATTAATTATGATGTAAGATGGATAAGTACTTTATAGAATTGTTTCGATGCATACTTGATTACACATGATGAAAGTTTCAATGAAATTTATTTGAAAAAAATGCTCTTACAATTGAAGACCGTTACATTATTATTAAAGAGTAAACGATTACTAAAGTAAAAAATTAAAACTAATGCTTTAAATATATGATCAACAATTACAAATACAAACGTAAATGTATACATAAATCTATTTCGTTGAAACAGTTTACTGAAATTTTGTTATTAATGATAACTACTTTATCAGCAGTTTTACTAGATGTCACGCTACCTTCTAATTACATAGCTTTCGATAGTGTAAGAACTGATTGTAGAACAGAGGAGTGAGAATATTGATTTGTAACGATTGAAATACGAATAGATTTATGAATAACATGTTATGTCTAATGGATAACTATCAGTTTTACCGAATATCATGCTTAAATACAATCATAAGTTATAATAATCAAAGTATCACCACACCACACATATAAACATTTTCTAGAAACATGTGGCAAGGTTATTATACGCTGAAGAAAATACTCGTATGTATGCATAACGGCGTGTATGTCATTCAAGATTATAATGCAATTTTACTAGACAATCGACTACAGACACACATATACCCACGCTTATTGTTTAAACAATTTCAATACATAGGAACCGATGAACGTTGACTCGATTAATAATTACGTATAAATACTCTTCTGATCCCCCGCATCCCATCGGTACTATCAGTACTGTTCAGTATTATTATATTATAAACATATAGAGCAGCATAGCATCGTCGTTTGCATCAGCATAATCTAAATACTTTTATAGTAACGTATAATTTAGGTACTAGGTACAATGTTAAAAAATGGCTTATTGAATTCTATTGATTTATAAAGAGAGCTGCAGTTTTGTTATTAACATATTGTGACGGATGTGTCATTCTGACGTTGACAAGCGCCGACTGCGAAAATTGTGTGGAAGTAACCTATGACGCGTTCCAGAAAGTCCGAGATTTGCTGGACGTTTCAAGAGTTGCCTAGAAATAGATATTGAGTTATTGTTGTTATCGAGATAGTCATTGAATCGTTGTTGTGTTGGAATTAATTTAATAATAGTGTTTGAGAGAAAAATACGTGATTTTGTAAATTACGTAACAATTGGTGTCACGACTTGATATGACAAGACCGAGGCAGTTCGTAATTGGTCGCAACCAACAAACCAGCATGAACTGAGGAGTTTCTTGAGATTATGTTCGTACTATAGAAGATTCGTGAAGGGATTTGCGGATGTGGCTCGCCCCTTGCACAGACTTACCGAGAATGGAGTGCCTTTTGATTGTACGAACACCTGTCAAGAAGCTTTTCAAGTTCTTAAAAATAAGTTGTCTAACACCCCGATTTTGACTTACCCCGAATTTGGAAAACCATTCATAGTCGATACCGATGCGAGCAATGTAGGTATTGGAGGGGTTCTTTCTCAAGTTCAAGACGGCAAAGAAAGAGTAATCGCAAACTTTAGCAAGACACTGTCAAAGCCCGAGAAGAACTATTGTGTGACCCGCCGAGAACTATTGGCCGCGGTGAAAACTATAGAAAATTTCCACAAATATCTATATGGGAGAGAATTCCTGCTGAGAACTGACCACTCTTCTCTTAAATGGTTGCTGCAATTCCGAAACCCTGAAGGACAGGTGGCCACATGGTTACAGCGTTTACAAGAATACAATTTCAAAATTGAACATCGGCCAGGAAAACACCATGGTAATGCCGATGCCTTATCGAGACGACCATGCCCACGGAATTACAAACATTATTCTTCTGTGGAACGAAAAGAAGGGTTAGAACAAGTTCCATGCCTACATACCACCGTGGAGGGACAAGAGAATTGGGAAGACACAGTGTTGATGGAGGAACAGCGAACCGATGATGACCTAGGACCCATCATGAAATATAAGGGGGCAGGAGAATCTCGACCACCGTGGGCGGACGTAAGCCCCTTTAGAGCGACTACAGGTTGTGTTGCCCAAGTAAAAGACGAAACCAGTACTAAAAGAGCTGCATGCTGGGATTGGAGGTGGAGATTTTGGGGTTAAGAAGATCTTAGAGAAACTACGTGAACGGTATAACTGGGTGAACGCTAGATTGGATGTGGAAGACTGGTGTAGAAAATGCGAAGTATGTGCTTCCAACAAAGGTCCGAGAACCAGGACACGAGGAATGATGCACCAGTATAACGTCGGAGCACCATTCGAAAGAATAGCCATGGATATCGCTGGTCCCTTTCCCCGAACTGAAGATGGCAACCGCTACATCCTCGTTGTGATGGATTACTTCAGCAAGTTAGTGGCCGGGAGCTTATGCAATCTCCAACCAGGATGCAACCACCGTGGCGGAGGCAATAATAAACAACTGGATCAGCCGATATGGAGTTCCTATGGAGATTCACACTAGTAGTATATTTATGGGACAGCTAGCTCATAGTGGGGATAGGAGTGGGGATAACCATATATGGTATTGTTTTTTGTAAGTAGGCGTGGCCTGTGTGTATACTTGTTTCTGATTGGTTGTTGTTTTTGGGTGTGGAGGGGGAAGGAGGTGTGGTTTGGAAGCTAAAATGTGAAAACAAAATGGCGGCGGCTATTGTTTTTTGGATGTGGCGTGGCTTTTGTACATTCTTGTTTCTGATTGGTTGTTGTCGTTTTTTTTTTTTGGATGTTTAGGGGGGGGAGGGGAACAAGAAGGAGGTGTGTTTTGTTTTTGGAAGCTAGAATGTGAAAACAAAATGGCGTCGTCGGCAGCCATAGTTGAGGCGGCGGCCATGGCTGAGGCGTGGGATCGTGGTTTTAGGCGGAGACACTTTTATCGAAAAACAAATACTGTTTAGATTAATAAAATATATTTTTATTGGTTGAAAATTTATCGAAAAATAAATACTATTTAGATTAATTATATATATTTTTATTGGTTGAAAATTTAATAATATTACTTTTGTATTGGATTACACATTAAACAATTCTTTTTTGGTGGAGCGGGACCATCGTCATGATAAGGTTTCATGTTGTCGTTGTTGTAATGTTCAAAACATGGATATTCTAGCTTGAATTCTTCATCGTTTCTTAAATATTCCGGTAATTTATTCCATGCGTAGTAACGGTTTAAGTAAGTAACGTGATCTAACAAGTACTGTCTAGGTAACACCTGAATTTCTTCAATAGTCAAATTATTTAGTAAATAATTGTGTTCCTTTAGTTTTTTGATAATTTTATTAATCTTAACCATTTCACTTCTTATAGGTTCCATGTTTACTTTAATAATAAATTAGTTTCACCTCTTAATTTTTTTAGCTCTTATCTGCTTTATGTTTACATTCATATTGAATGAAATTAAACTATGGCTTTAATTTTTAATAAGTATTTATTTAATATAACATAATTACATTAGCTGTGTATTATAGAACCCCATGGGATCGGCGGAGTAACCGCACCTTCCTCTTCCTCGTCGTCGTCTACCGCATATATGTTATCATTGTTTTCGGGATCCTCCTGTATGGATCTTATAGCATTTAACAATTCGTTTTCTTGTCGTTGCTTGTATTCGGTTATCGTTTTCAATTCTAAATCATAAACTTTACCCTTTTGTCGCCATCTATTTCGGCTAGTAATCGTTTTCCAAATTTACTATCAAAACGAGTCATTTTGATAATCACATAACCCTTACCCATTTCCATGCTATTCAAATTAATAAATTTATAAGCTCCAAATGAATTGAATTTTTGAATTAGGTCCAATGCTTTATTGCGAGAGGATGTGGAGGTTTTAGCCTTAATTTGTAGTTTCTTTGTCTTTGACATCGTGGAACTGGTATTTTTATTGTTCATCTTTGTAAAGTACTACAAAAAAAATTTTAAAAATAAATGAAAAAATAAAAATAATAAATAAAAAATTAATTAAGTAATAAAGGTTAAATATTTACGAGTTATCAGTTGCTTGTTGAATGTGGTTTGAGCCTGAAAGTTTAACCTTTTATACTAAAACGCATCCGCATCGAAATTGTTTTTTCAACATAATAATGAATATGTAATTCATTAAATGAAAGCTGAAACGTAAATCCGTTTCTAGGTTACAAATGTGACAACATATGACCAAAATAATAAACGTATTGCGATATATTTACGAAACTATAAAACACGTACAACGAGTTTTATTAAGATAAAACCATGAACATGTAATGAATTAAACGAAGGCTTATAAGTAGATCCGTTTTCTAATATTCAAATGTGATAACCTTATACGGTAATAATTACAAAGTACATAACCATTTGATAACCCACACGAATGAGAATAAGTAGTAGATCTGTTTACACTTTCACAAAACAGGCGACGACAAGTTTTATTTCAATAACAACATGTTAAATAGGATTCAGAATGTCAATGAACGCATTGAGCAAGATCGTCTATTAGGGATTTTCACATAAACATTTTATAATACCACACGAATAATAATAAGTAGATCTGTTTTCACTTTCATAAAAAAGTAGAACACACGGCGATGAGTTTTATTTCATCAACAAAAACATGAATAGGTAATTAATTAAACGACTAGTTTATCCTTGTGACGTCATTATTTTTTTTTTGTATAAAAAGATCTCATATGCTGCTAGATTTTTAAACTCGATACTGTAACGATACCTACTCAATATAGTTAAAACAAGTGAAGTGTTTTTATGCGAAGTTTGCGGTTTAACGTTTGAAAAGTTAGGAAAATTGCTGAGACATTTTCGGTTAATACATAACGCTCGTGATTTTCCTTCTTCAAAACGAAAACATCTAGAACCCTCAACCAGTTCCGATCAGGGTTATTTGGTTGTAAGGAAACGTCAACCATTAACAAATTCAAACAGGATTTCCGAAATATGTGAGGTATGCTTAGTAGAAGTACCTTTAAATGTTTGGATTCCTCACCTGAGAACCCTGACACATAAACAGAAATTAGCTAGCTGGCAACACGAAGAAGGATTTAAGGTATGTCATTATCAAAAAAAAAATTTTCTTGTTATTATATATCTTAGTGTTATATCATTTATAGGTTGTAAGAAGCAATTTCAAACATCGTATTGAAACCCTTTTGTTTGAAAACAAATGGGACGAATGTTTGATACCTTCTGCCTTTTTATCAGAAGTTAAACTGAGGGCTATTCCCGAACTAGCACGACAACTATATAAGCATAGAGCTATCAAATTTAACATGGAGTTGTTTGGACTGTATACTAAATTAATCGAGGATCAGATAACAGTATCAGTAAAATCATTCCAAACTAAAATGTGTACGGTAGTTATTGAAAAAGACTTGAAAGTAATTTTTAACGATATGGCACAGCAAATAATAACAAAAACAGATGAATTTCAAGAGAGAGACAGTGGATGGACATAAGTTAAGTTACTTTATTTAGAAGTTAATATTAATGAATATAAAAAGGATCTAGTTACATTCCCTTACCTACTAACATTCAAAGAAAGCATGCCTTTATTAATATTAAGAATGAAGATATCTTTTGTTTTAAGTGGGCTTTAATTAGTGCTCTAAGTGACGTTGAAATGAATACTGACAGGGTATCTTCTTATGGTATACGC
Source organism: Agrilus mali (assembly GCA_029378335.1). NCBI lineage: Eukaryota > Metazoa > Arthropoda > Insecta > Coleoptera > Buprestidae > Agrilus > Agrilus mali. The sequence goes on from CM055660.1 coordinate 15,208,263, forward strand.
GATATCAGTTCAGACATTATAAATTTAAAGAATAACTTAAAAATAAATTTTAGTAAGTTAAACTTTCCACTTAAGGTCAGCGATATGTCATTATTTGAAGCGATAAACGAAAATATTAGTGTGAATGTGTTTGGTTTAGAAGGAGATCACGTTGTCGGACCATTTTATTGCACTCCGTTAGAAAAAACAACACATATCAATTTACTGTTTTTACAAGAAGATAGAAAATCACATTATGTTTGGATAAAAAATATTTCGAAACTGTTAGGGTCTCAACTTACAAAACATCACGGAAAAATCTATTTGTGTAATTATTGTTTAATTCATTTTCATACTGAATATCAACTTCAGAATCATAAAAATGAGCGTAATAAAATCGTCACGAGAATGCCATCTCCTCTTAAACCGGATGAATGTCTGGTAACATTTAATCAATTTCAAGCAGGTGTACAAGTACCATTTGTAATATATGCTGATTTTGAATGTATATTACAAAACATAGATACTTGTTTACCTGAACCATCTGTCTCATCGACCACGAATACTCAACAACATATTCCGTGTGCATTCTCATATTATATATGTTGTAGTTATGATGCCAATTTAAACAGATTACGTGTTTATAAAGGAGCTGATTCCCCTAGAAAATTTGTTGTATCTCTTGTAAACGATATAAAGAAAATTTATAACAATTGTTTCAAAAATCCAAAATCAATGAATCCATTAACGCGCGAAGAGATCGAGATTCAGCTTAATTTTGATAAATGTCATATATGTAAAAAGGACTTAGAAAATGATAGGGTAGCTGATCATTGTCATTTTACAGGTAAATACCGCGGTCCGGCTCATAATCAATGTAACTTATTATATCAGATACCAAAATTTTTTCCGATTTTCTTTCACAATTTTTCCGGTAATGATTGTCATTTAATAGTTAAAGCACTTGATATATTCGAAGGAGACATTAACTTGATTCCGTTAAATAAAGAATTATACGTATCACTCTCTAAACGTATTCAGGTTGATGAACTTGAAACGGTAGAATTACGTTTTCTTGATTCTTTTAGATTTATGCCGTCAAGTATTGAAAAACTTGCTCAAAATTTACCAACTTCTGACTTTGAAAATGTTAAATCTGTCTTTCCAACAAGTGATCAGTTTGAATTGGTTTTCAGAAAAGGAGTACTTCCTTATGAATATATAGATGCATGGGATAAATTAGAGATTACCTGTTTACCATCTCAGAACAGTTTTTACAATAAATTAACAAATACTGAATGCTCTGATAGCGAGTACGAACATGCAAAGAATGTATGGAAGGAATTTAAATGTGAGAATGTGTGGGATTATTTAAGAATTTATTTAATAACAGACGTATTATTATTGGCAGATATTTTTCAAAATTTTAGGAAAGTATGTTATAGAATACATTCCCTTGATCCCTGTCAGATTTACACTTTACCCGGATTTAATTTTTAACAAAACTATTACTTGGTTTTGAAATTATTAATAGTTAATTTTAAAAAAATTTAATTACCATGAAATGTTAAAAAGAAAACGTGCCCGGGCGCCACTTTGTCAAACAAAGAAAAGAATAAATGAAACGACAACTTTATTGGGCACCGGGTAGTGCATCGGTGGTTCCTGCAGAATCCTGTAGCTTTAGAGAGCTCGAAGCTCTCTTAAAAAAAAACAAAAAAAAACTTGAAGAGTATAAAAAAAATTACACAAAAAAAAAACAACAAAACTTACAATTACACATGTAGCCCACCAAAAAGAAAAATTCCCTGCTCCAATGTAGGGACTGGAAGCTGGTTTCAGGGTATAATCGGGGATTTATCGTGCTGTGTTGTGAGGCAAGAGGATATCAGTGAAACAGCTTCATGGAGCAACCTTTTAATCTTCAAGGGGCCGCCTGCAGGAATTTATCGGCCTCTAACTGGATATTGAGACTAGTTGGAAACTAGAGCTTCGTCTATTTGCCTTTGTAACATAGATTCAGGAAGTCTTCACCCCTACCCTTTAATCCCAGCCTCCTAATCCAACCGGAACCTATTTTAAGAAAATCTCAATGGGCTGACAAATAAGGGCACAAATAAAAGTGCTGAAAAATTTCCTAAAACTTAAAAATATTAATCAAATGTTAAAAAGTTGTTCGCATTGAAGATGCTTAAAAAAAAACGGATAAAAAGGGAGGAGTAGGGGTGTCTGTCGTTAAACCAACATGCACTCAAGATACACCCCAGATACCATAAAAAATTTTGACTATTAAAAATATATAAATTAAAAGGTGAGAAAAATTAATTAAATGAAAAAATTTAAAAATTGGCCACAAAGGCCCAAAGGATTACAAATATACAGTTAGATATTTAAAAAAGAGACCACGTGGTAATAAGGAAAATTTCGTAAAAATTAATCAAAGTTACATCAAAAATAAATATTGAGTGAATAGCAAAAAATATTTTAAAAGAAATAATTAATTTGAATGAATTTAACATGAACTATTAAAATGCAAAGGTAAGTGGATCACAAAAAAACTCTCACGCAAAACCAAGCACAGAACACCAACAGAAAAACACACATACACGTCACGTCAGTGTCAAGGATCGAGGAAGAAGACCTCGAGCACCGACCGGAAAATTTCATCGATCCCTCCATCGATCGCCTAGTCCTGCGCGAATGATGTTAGCCTTGATGATAAGACGGAAGGTCGATCAACATTAAGAAATAATCAACAAAACTGAACCAAGACAAACACAAACTGAATCGAAATAAATAAAACTTCAGTAACGGGATTTTTCATAGAAAAAAAACGTTACAAGTTGGAATGCTATGTTAAAGTATACAGGTATAGAACTCGAATTATTAAAAGATATAAGTATGCATACATTCAAAAAAAGATCCATAAGAGGCGGTCTTACTCAATGTGTTCATCGACATTCTGTAGCTAATAATAAATATATGGAAGGTTACGACAGTACCAAACCATCAAAATATTTAATGTATTTAGATGTTAATAACTTGTATGGTTGGGCAATGACGCCAACCTCTTCCGTATGGTTCGTTTGAATGGGTTCAGAATGTCGATGATATAAATATAATGGATATTTCCGAAGATTCTGAAACTCTATATATATTTGAAGTTGATTTGGAATATCCGAAATATATACACGATGAACATAACGATTTGCCTTTTTGTGCAGAAAATAAATGTAGCCCTTCTTCAAATAGTAAATATTTAAAATTAATTCCAAATTTAGATGACAAAAAGAATTATGTTATTCATTATAGAAATCTTCAACAATGCTTAAAGTACGGTTTGAAACTTATTAAAATTCATAGAGCTATACAATTTAAACAATCACGTTGGCTAAAAAATGACATTGATTTAAATACTTATCACCGTACTCAAGCAAAAAATGAGTTTGAAAAGGATATATTTAAACTTAAAATAAATTCTGTGTACGGTAAAACAATGGAAAATGTTGATAAACGTAGAGACGTGAGAATTGTATTGCAATGGGAAAATCGTGGTAAGCGATTAGGTGCCAGAGCGCTTATAGCTAAACCAAATTTTCACAGTGCAACTCATTTTACAGAAGATATGGTTGCTGTTCAGTTGAATCGTGTTAAAACTTTTTACAATAAGCCTATATACCTTGGTTTTACCGTATTAGAATTATCAAAATTATTAATGTACGATTTTCATTATGGTTTTATGAAACCAAAATTTAATCAGAACTTGATTTTAAATTATATGGATACGGACTCTTTTATATATACTATTCAAACAGAAGATTTCTATTATGATATAAAGAGTTCTATTACCAATTATTTTGATACTTCAGCATACAAACCAGATAATCCGTATAATTTCCCACTTTTAAATAAAAAGGTACCAGGTTTATTTAAAGACGAAAATAATGGTTTAATCATGAAAGAATTTATTGGGTTGAGACCAAAAATGTATTCAATAGATGTAATAGATGATAAGATAATAAAGAAAGCCAAAGGAATTAAGAAAACAGCAGTAAATAAATTAAATATTGATAATTACAGAGACTGTTTGTATAAGAATAGTATTATGTTAATGTTTAGATCTCAAATACATAATATATATATACCCAACATGTAAATAAGATATCGTTAAGTTATTTAGATGATAAGAGATATATAAAGGAGGATGGGGTTTCCACCTATGCATGGGGACATTATAATATAAAATAAAAAAAACTGTTAAATGGGTTTCTTGTTTTTTATTTATTATTTTTTTAACAACTCTAGTACATGAAATAAACAAATACATATTTTTATAATAAAGGTAACAGACTCGTAACCAATTGTATAGTACAGTAAAGTTTGTATAACTACAAATATGAAGCGATTTAAAATGGTGTAAACATGTCTTCAATTTTTCAAATTTTGGAGAATCATTATTATTACTTAAATCAATAATTCTTATATTAGATTCATATTTTAACATATGATCAAGATATTCTTTCTTTTCATTGCCTTTAACAAAAATTATATTAACCTTTTGATTAATAACTATCAATATACTATAATAATAATAATAACTATCTTCAAATGGAATTAGTCCTTCAGAATATTGGATTCCATGATGATTTTGCTCTAACCATCTTGTTTGTCTTTTTGAGGCGTTGTCCAAATCATCAAATGGTTTTGGTGGTTTGAAAAGGAAATGCACAATTTGTTGTCCACTTACAAACGTTAATTCTTTAGGTATAAATTCAGGAATTCTGTACCTTGAATATCAATCACAATAAATTTCATTTTTTCTTTTATCACATTTAACTGTCAACCTATCACTGCTGCTACTGATCTTTCTACACTGTTTCTACTACTACTATTCAGTATTTTATATAGGAACTTATCCCACCACACAATTTTCTTATTGCTTACGTATAAGGTTATCGCATTTAAACCCTAGAGAACGAAGAAGAAGCAACAACTGTAATATCAAATGTAATACTGATAAACACAAAAAGTACATAAATGTGATACGAATTTTTTTCGTTAATGATATAGTTTTCGATAGAAGATAGAGTAGTAGACACTATCAAAGATAAATTTCTAGGTGTGTTAGGATGGTTAACGAAGGTGTCATTTAAAACGGATTTCCACTCGGTGTCACTGTGTGTTTTATTAGGATATACAAATTTTAGTTTATATTTTACAATGTCTGTATTAGTTTGAGGAACAGAAGTCGCTTCAAAAACTGAGATTAATGGAGTGAGTGTTATCCAGTAATCAGGCCACCTACAATTGTTCTCATTAAAACATACAAAAGCGTCGCTGTTATTGAATTTAGGATTTCGATAGGTTAAAAATTTGTTTTCACTTAACACAGCAAAAATAAGCAGACTTGTTGTCAGAAGCGCCATTTTAATCAGACTGATTGGATTCAGTAGTATACACTTCCTTTTTAAGACAACAAATGGTTAGGAGTAAGGATGGTTAAAAAGAATAAAAATCAAAAATAAAAATAAACATATATTAACTATAAGAATAATTCAAATGTACACCTTTTTTTATCTTTAAGAAATTGTCATAGTATAAGTTTGTTTAACATTTCGAGCATCGATATATTCTGGTAAATATGATATAGCGAGTGCTGACAGATTTTCAATTTCCCCATTACTCAAAACTCTTTGATGTCCGAGCTCGCGATACTCTTAACACGAAATTTTTAGCTGTTGTTCCTTATATTTAGCTTCGTAGGTACATCTAATAGGTACAATTATACCATCTTTATATTCCAATCTAAAATGTCGATAGAAAAGCTGTTCACTTTCAATAATACCTGCAATTTCCATTTCTTTTTGAACTAGATTTCTTCGAAAACTTTGAATGGCTTCGGCTACTGAAACCAGGTTCATTTGTCTTTCTATTGGTGCTTCAGTAGTAGTGGATGCAATTGTTGTAGTCGATAGAGTTTCTTCAGTAGTAGAAGTAGTAGTAGTAGATGCTGACGCAATTAATGTAGTTGTTTCATTATCGTTTTTAACAAGAGATTCAGACTTATAAACAGGTAAGGGTTCACTGGGAGTTAATAGTTTAAATCCTAAATTAATTTGTATGGTTTCATTACTTGGTAAGGTAACTTGAAATTTAAATCTGGATAGTGAATAGTAGCCACTGCCGGAAGGGTTGCTGCTGCTAATATGTGATATGAAACCATCGATATGAAGAAAAAGTAACAAAAAAGAAACTTCATTTTTGAAAATAATATAGACTAACACAGTCACCGAATATTGAAAAACAATTTGTTTAAGTACTTACTTAAAAATGACACACTTTCGTATTCCCGTAGTCTTTATATACGTTACTAACTGTGTCTCCTGATAACCTATTTGTTAATTTAGATCAAGAGGTCATTTTTATCTATCCCAGAATTATGTTCATTAGAAAAGCCTAACCACTTAACGTATACTTTATTATTTTTTTCTTTTAAAACCTTTTCAACAAGAAACACATCAGGATATTTAGCTTTCAACAATTCGTATTCATAGAAAGATCCTTGAATTATTCTATTGTTATAATCTTTAACAATATACGTACAAGGATTGGTATTTTTAACTTTTTCAATTGTAAAAATTTCAGTTGTCCAATTTGGTGTATACCCTTTTTCAAAAACGTGTTTATATTTGCTAATGCGTACCAAATCACCTATCTTAAATTTTGGTTTAGGAAATGCTTTAATTTTACCGTATACCGTTTTTAATGATGTAGCGACTAGTGACACAGTACGTATGTGCGATAACAATTTGTGGCATGTACTTGTTATCGCTAACATGCTTACGGCGTAGACACCGCACACGGTACTTTTCGTGTTATCAACTTACAAGATGTAAATCATTCTCCGGCGACAAGTAACAAGTTCAATTTTGGAATAATCGAGGACTTTCTAATTATTACTCATCATTCGGGAATAGTCAGGATTTCTTCGAGTTCCTGTCTAGAAAGTTCGAAAGGTGTATATATAGTGATCATCTTTGGACCGAGGAACAGTTAGTTGTAAGAAAGCATCAGTGCGCGAATTAAAACCGATAATAGACAAAGTGATATAAATAAATTTTTATATAAATAAGTGAATTGTGATATAAATGGTAGTTTTAAGTTAGTGTTTAAGTGTTATAAAAAGTGTTAAATAAATAATTGTTTACATAAATAGTTTAATTGGAAAATTCGTTACAATTGGTGTCAGGTGTGGGGTCTGCGAATCGATCCCCAGAGAATTTTCTAGTATAATAAAAATACAAAATAAATAAAAATGTCGAAAAAGTTGTTCGAGTTGAAAGTCGCCGAATTGAAAAGCGAACTGGAAAAGCGAGACGAAGATACGTCAGTAGAGTATTTATGGGACATCTAGCTCATAGTGGGGATAGGAGTGGGGATAACCATATATGGTATTGTTTTTTGGATGTGGACGTGGCTTGTGTGTATACTTGTTTCTGATTGGTTGTTGTTTTTGGGTGTAGAGGGGGAAGGAGGTGTGGTTTGGAAGCTAAAATGTAAAAACAAAATGGCGGAGGCTATTGTTTTTTGGATGTAGGCGTGGCTTTTGTATATTCTTATTTCTGATTGGTTGTTGTCGTTTTTTGGATGTTTAGGAGGTGGAGGGAAACAAGAAGGAGGTGTCTTTTGTTTTTTTTGGAAGCTACTAGAATGTGAAAACAAAATGGCGTCGTCGGCGGCCATAGTTGAGGCGGCGGCCATGGCTGAGGCGTGGGATCGTGGTTTTAGGCGGAGACACTCTTATCGAATAACAAATACTGTTTAGATTAATTAAATATATATAGAATTAAATAAAACAATGGGCAAGTTTCACCAATTAAATTGTTTTATTTAATTCTATATTAATTCGTCGTTACAATGTTTCACAATAAGTGCACCCTCGAAAG